>VZTO01012336.1:13174-24025 GCA_013400615.1 Syrrhaptes paradoxus
AGAATGTGTGTGTAAAGTAACACAACATTTGGTTTCTGACTTGAAACAAAAAGTTCCCTTTTCTTTTCAGATTGTGGAACTAACTGTGCTTGCAAAACCAAAATATAGCTTTTAGTTGTCGCCCTCTGAAATAATTTTAAAGAGAGTGTGGTCCGTTGCAAAAGGGGTTGCATGGCGTAGGAAACCTTGGGAGCAGAGGTCTGACTTCCACCAGGCTCTGAGCAACCCCCGGTGCAAGACACGGTTCTTCTCACCTGGAAGCTGCAGGAACAAAAGCTGCAGATTGACTTTAAGCCTTTAGCCTTCCGAAGCTGCTGGTCTCTCCCGCTGTCCGTAGACAGAGGCCAGACAGCTAATTTGGTGCATTTTTGACGGTTAAAAATAGGTGAAAAGTTCCCAGTCATCTTGACTGAATTAAAGAGTTTGGGTTTTTTGATTTCCTGGCCATGCAAGGTGCATTTCTCAAGCCCTGAGTCATTGCCCTTTCTGGATTCTCCAATAAATCATCCTTCCTGGGCAAGGAAGCGTTACAGCTCTGAGATGACACCCGGGGAATGAGACACGTTGGGAGGACCAGTTTGCCAAGCAAAATGGCATTTCCTACTGTCTTGAAAACAAGGACAAAAGTGCAACCGTACGAGGTTAGACCAACCACCATCAGGGATGGGGCATCCACAGCTTCTCTGGGCACCCTGGGCCACTGCCTCACCCCCCGCACAGGAAAACATTTTTTCCCAGTATCTCAGCTCAATTTCCCAATATCTTATCTCCATCTACCCTCTCCTACCTCCAGCAGTCGTCTTACCCATTTTCTGTGTGTTAATGGGAATGGCAGCTAGACCATCACCCAATGGAAACTCTTACTCCACAAATCCCTCACCTGCTGAGGGCCAGGTGCTCGGAGGATGTAGCCAGAAGACCCATGCGATGTGTGCCACCTCCTTAGATTCTCTCTGCTTCCATCTCTTACGGCTTCTGCAGGAAAAGGGATGCTGGGCTAAATGAGTATTTGGTCCAAACCTTTATAGCTCCAATCTTATCTTGCTACCAGAACATGTAAGGGAAGACTTCCAGCAGATAACGTCTCTTCTTTCCTCCTCCTCTGCCCTGACCAGCAATTCCTGGACACATCTGTCCAGGAGCGTGGGACCCTTCAAGCCTGTACTAACCTGAAGCAGTATTAAGAGATTAAACTGCTGAAGTGCTTCCCCAAGAAGCCCAGCTCCCATGGAAACCTCCAGTCTCGTTATCTCTGCAGTGGATGCCCATGAAGTTTGACAAACCGTAATTGCTCGGTGAGGTCAGGTTCCAGACCCAATTTGCTTTTTCTCCCCCTCCTTCTCCACCATCCCCGAGGGCACAGAGCACTTACCGTAACTCTACCCTGGTTGTGAACAGATGGAGTTGTGTCTGACACCCTCACGAGCGCTGGGGGTCCCATCAGTCCTGACCCACCTTGGAAATTTCTATTTGATCTCAGTGTGCAAGAAGGCTGCTCACCTGAGTAACCCTGTACACCTTGTCCTGAGGCAGACAACATCCTAGAAATAGCCCCTAGGAGGCTAGTATTAAATTCGGAGTTTATCAGCAAAAGCTATTTTTAGAGCCCAGTAGCTGAGCTTGATTTTGATATTTTTTTAATACCCCTGGCAAGTAGCCACGCTTAAATCAGTCTTGATTTTAAGCGGAGTAAAATCACTGCACACATATATCTGGCTGCTACAAATCTGCGTTAAGGTTTTACCTTTTCATTATAAAAAATAAAAGCAAAGCCACAAAATTGCTCCTATTAGTGCTTTATGGTTTATATAATATAAAAGTCTTTGCTGGTATTTATTCTGGATGGTAAAGGCAATAACGGTGAGCTGTGATGGAGAGCTGTTTGCACCTGTATCCTAAACCGTCACAGAGGACTTTGCTCCCTCTTCTCTTGTCACAGGCAGGGGAAACTGAGGCAAGGGTATGAGGAGGGAACATGCAAAGGCACTGATGTTTCTACTGCTGGTGTTATTTTATTGTAGCAGCCCTGAAACCCCGTTATGCCTGAAATGGGCTGAAATCCCGTTCTGCCTGGAAGAGGTGATGGCACATCGCTGCTACCGGGGATATAGACTTAGGAGGGGGTCACCCCTCCCTAAACTGAAGGACTGAGCAAACCAGCGGTGGATCTGTCAACGCTCCCCATCACAGGGAAGAGTGTAAGGAGCTTTCCTGAAGGTGGATCTCCAAAAATTCCCCTAATTTATTCCTTGAAATCCCTTATGTTCCCTGAGAAAGCTCTTGTGTTGCTGAGCCACTGCTGTTCACGCTGGCTGATCGTAGAATTATGGTTAGGGTTGGAAGGGACCTTAAAGATCATCCAACGTGCTCTCCTCGTTTCACCATGATCTGAAACCTCTTGTCTCGAATACAGATCCAGCTGTCCCCAGGGCAGGGCTTTTATACGGCACCAAGCACAAGAGGACCCCATCCATGCCTGTGTGCCACCTCCTTCAGCCTGTCCATCATCTCAGCATCAGCAGCTGGACCACCTGGAGGAGGACTTTTATTCTCTAGTCTCTCTGATCTCAGTGTTTGCTAAGAAATTCCCACCCCCATCGCCGTTTGCACTGGTGGAATCTGGGCTGAGCGCATTTCCACCTGAAACAGCAATTTCTTGTTTCTTGCTGTACATCTGTGCAATGCTCTGTTGAGCTGTGCCTGCAACCCCGTTCCCATCCCTTCCCTTGTGGAGGATGTCACCACGAACATCCCTGGGAAGATTTGTCACGTTAAGCATCGGGCAGCGCAGGTGAGACGTTCATTGCTCCTAAATTTCCTTCCCTGGGTTAAAACCCAACACGGAAGGACTCACCGTTCCTCAAATCCCAGCTCTGCCACCAGGTCAGAAAGGTCATCCCTCCTTAATCCCACTGGGGGCTTCCCTCTTTACAAGACAAGTTCTAGGCACGTCTAACAAATATCACCAAGTAGGTTGAGCCTCCCCCAGGACCCTCCAGTCATTTCTTCCACCGCTCGCTGGGCTCACCCTGCCTGCGGTACGAAAATAGAAACTTTCACAATGAACTCAACTTTATCCCACTTGTCTGCGAGCCAGGATTTAGGCTATAAATTATGATCCCAAGTCAGCTTGTGCCAGCCCTTAATTTGCGGTAACTTTATCCCATAAATGCCCCCATTGTTCGGTGAGGTGACACTTTTGCTTTCATTTCTATATTTATAACTTGGTTAATATCCCCTTTTACATATGTTTTCTTGGATAACAAAAAGTCAGCACGCTTCCCTCTTCCTCTCCTTCCCCAACCCACCTCAGCTCTCATCCCCCTGCCTAGGAAAAAAAAAACTAAAAAAGGGAAAGAAAAATCAGCTGCAAAAGAAGACGTGGCTCCAGCCTCGTTGGAGAGCTGGGTTTCCCTACATGGTGATGTGTATGAATGTCCACTGCACACAGAATCACAGCATGGTTGGGGTTGGAAGGGATCTTAAAGACTGTCTATATAAATGTCATCTGCATTGGGAACGTGCCAACCCACCTAGACAGATCTTGTTATCCATCACAAGAGATATCATGTCCTAGGAGCAACCAGAGTCTCAGCTCTGCCACTAATTCACCCTCCACCACATCTTTGGGGGACACTCAGTTCTCCGTTTGAAAGACTTGAAGAAAGCAGGATGTCCCCCTCTGCACAGCTGTAGGTTTGGGGTTGGGTTGGTTGTGGCCAAGGTGACCCACCATCACCTTAAACCAAAGGCTCTCCAGCCTCTAGATCCTTGCAGTATCTCACCTTGTTCCTGCTCAGCCTCAGCAAGACTTGAGCTCATAGGCTGCGAACCTGCGTCATCCAAGCTGCCTTAGAAGCAGCACTTTGTTGGAGCCCCAAGAACCCACGGAGACCCAAGCATGGCACCCTGGTGCCGAGGGGGGTGTCAGGATTGTGGTCACTGGCTTGAACAAGCCCTAAGTGGACAGTGTCCAAGGAACAAACCCTCCTCCTGAGCTTGGTGAAACCTCATTTCTCAGTGCCTGGGGAAAACACGGATCTAGAGATGTCTACCCCAAAGTTGAGTCCTTACATCCTTAAGACTTTAATTAAGCCCTTAATCAAGTTGATTTCACCACTCCCATTTCCCATCTCCTCTGATCCTCCTTCAAGGCTCCTTCATGTGCCACAACCTGCTGTCCCATGGAGCGATGGACACATGCTGAGTCTTATCTCACCCAGGGGTGCAGGGAGGCTCCAGTCGTGATCCCAGTTTCATCCGGGAAGGAGCAGGGAGGGTCTGAGCTGCTGTCCCCTACACTTGGCCAGGCTGAATGGTTCATTCCCTGTTGGGTAGTGGATGTTTGGCTTCATAGCTCTTTGCCTTGGTGCCTGCACCTGGTTTAAAGTGAGCGTGCGTGCCATCGTCAGAGGTTCATCTGGACTTCATATGTCTGGCGATGTCTCCTGCCATTGGCTTGTGACTCAAGGCTGTGGGGGAGTTCTCCTGTCCACAGGACCCTTTCCAAAATCCCAGGGCTGCTGCATGCATCTGGGCTGTGGCCAATGTGTGTCACTTTGACATTGATGATTTTTTTTTTCTGCTGACACGGGGAAGTCCAGTGGACCACAAAAAATCCCACCCAATGTGATGGAGGCCAGAAGAACACCCAGAAGGCCCAGGAGAGACCCTGGGTGTCCTACAACAGTGACTCTCCCAGTGTGTGGATCTTGGATCTCTGCTTTAAAGGCAGGAGGTTTGAAACCCAGATTGAGGGAAATGCCAAAATTGTGCAAATGATTACTGCTCTTGGTTTGCCTTCAGTTCTTGCCCCATCCCTGGAGGGGTTCAAGGCCAGGCTGGATGAGGCTTTGGGCAACCTGGGCTAGTGGGAGGTGTCCCTGCCCATGGCAGGGGGTTGGAACTTGATGATCTTGAAGGTCCCTTCCAACCCAACCATCCTGTGATTCTATGATTCTTGTCCCAGCTCCCTGATTTCTCCACCTAGGGACAAAAGGATGCATGGAGACACACCAGCCAAGGTCTGGTTTGGCTCTTGCAGGTGAGTGTGACAGCTCTGCTGGTCCCACTCCTCTTTTATCATCCTGTTTTGGGGAAATAGAGCACACGAAATGCTGGTGACCACAGCGCCAAAGGGTTTTGCAGCCCCTTGCCCACTTCTTGTGCTTTTAATGGGGGTCTTACGCTTTGGGAAACATGTCTATGAACACCAGTGCATACAACTCTGCACAAATACGTGCAGGGGNATTGACCCTGCTGGTCCCACTCTTCTTTTGTCATCCTGTTTTGGGGAAACAGAGCACATGAAATGCTGTTGACCACAGTGTCAAAGGGTTTTGCAGCCCCTTGCCCACTTCTTGTGCTTTTAATGGGGGTCTTATGCTTTGGGAAACGTCTGCGCACACCAGCACATGCAACTCTGCACAAATACGTGCAGGGGGATGCCAATGTCCAAGCAGTTAACATGTCCTGGACTAGAGAGTTTCTCACCAGAAGAACAAATCATTGGAACCCAAGTATTTTTGTCTCCTGTTTTTTAATCCATGATTTTCCCTTCTGCATAAACAGCTGCATTAACCTTTCCCTCCTCTAGAAAAGGAAAACAACATGTAAACACGCACACGCAGATGCACACACAGAGGCAAACCCTCTCCGTGCTCCACCGCTTGGCTATTGCAACACAAACCAGATGCTGGCGATTAAGCAAGTGCACGGCAACGCCGCAAAAAGGAGGAAAGTGCTGCCCAAGAGGACTCCCAGTGCCAATACCCTTCCCCACTCCCCTTCCCATCCCCAGCCTCTCCATGACCACAACTCCCACTCTCCACCTCCCTTTCCCACTCCTTAATCATAGAAATATTTTACCTCCTATGGTTGCAATTTGCCAGAAGAGACTTGGGTTCGCAAACATTTCCATCCTCTGCCTGGCAGGTTGCACGGAGGGCTTGGGGGAGTGGTGACGGCAGAGAAGGGACATCGGCATCAGAGACCCAAGGGTGTGTGGGGTCCCGTAGATGTCACCTCCACAGGTGACATTGGCTTTCTGGGGCTCTCCATGGGTGAAAGTCATGAGCAAAAAAACCCCTGCACCTCTCTGTGCCTTGGTCTATCTTTTCCCAAGAATGAATGATGACTTCTGCCTTCTGATCTATGGAGGAAAAGCATTATAGAAGAACTAAATATATTTCTCTTCTGCTTTCTTACTGATGGCAAAATGGCAAATCACCACATACAGCGAAGTTCAGCTTATTTTCTTTTCTCGGGGGGAAGGAAAGTGCATTTTCCCTTTTCTCTGAAGAATTATACCCCATGAAGAAGAAACCTCGCTACTGAAATCTTATTTTTTCAGCACTTTTCAAAGCAAAACACTCCCACATTTTCTACTCTGAGACCCTGATTCTGAAATTTTTAATTTCAGAAAAAAGGCTTTGGGTAAAAATTCACCTAAAGGCATTGAGACAGGTTCAGTTTGAAGCTGGTAAAGTGGGAATGACTTTGAAATCTGGAAAATGTTGCCCAGAAGTACTCGTTCTCTAGCAGAGTGACCCCTCTCTTGGGGTCACCTCACTCTCTTGGTCAGCTCTCAGTCTCGGACACTCGGGCTCTTATCTCCATTCTGGGGTTGTGGTTTCAGGACCCTCCCTGCTCCGGGATCATTAGCTGGGAAGGGGCTGAGCCCGGATCAGGGTGGGGAGCACTTTCACAGTCTATCACTCATTTGTATATTTGTTTATATTGCTATTATTATAATAATTATTATTATTTTCAATATTATTGTAGTTTAGTGGTTAAATTGTTCTTACCTCAACCCAGGAGTCTCTTTTCCCTTTACCCCTTTAACTCTCAACCCTCTCCCCAAGAGGGTGAGTGAGCGGCTGCGTGGTGTTTGGCTCACAGCCAGGATCAGAACTATGACAAAGGGAAAACAGGAAGAAACTACTAATCGGCGATATTTTGTTGAAGGATTCCAAGCTCTGCAGCAGGATGTCTCCATAACCTGTGGTTTTTGTTCAAGAGCTCTTTCTTGCACTGAGTGGATTCTTATTTTAGTCAAACAGAAAACAAGCAATTTCCAGAAAGCTTCAATGGGGCTCAAGCATCTGTGAGTTCCTGAGAGCCTTTTGGCAATGTTGTCAGCATTTATTTTTAACTGAATGGATGAGGGCAGCTCATTGAAAGCTCTCTCTGAGTGTGTCTCACTCCTGTGAATGGTGCCCGCTGCCAGGGACGGGTCCTGCCTCGAAGGGCAGAAGCGATGCTGAGGGTGCATCACCAAATCCTTTTGATTGCTGACGAACCGCTGGACAGGCAGAGAGTCCCTGCTTCATGTCAGCCTGGGCTGGAGTGGGACAGACAGGTCCTGCTCAAGGGTCACCTCCACAGCCTCAGGGCACTGGCTGCTGTCCCAGGAGGGAGAAGATGCCATATCTGACAGCTCCATCTGGGTTTTGTCTCAGGTGGTCCAAACCATCCCAAAAAACAATAGACATGTTTCAGCAACTGAATCCCACCTGAGGATGTTCAGATTTAGCTGTGTTCACGGGTGCTGGTGTCCAAACTGCTGCCAGCAGAGGAGAGTTGAGCACAGGCAGCGAAGCCTGGAGAGCAATTCAGCTCTCCACCGTGGTGGTGAAGTCCACCTGTTGCACAATGTTGATCGTCGTTTGCATGTTGGTGTCTCTTACCATTTGCTTTTCCTTCCTTTAATTAATCCTTCCAGACTGTGGAGCTTTTCAAGTCCTAAAGCAAGGGAAACGGGGCTGTGCATGCAGGCTGCTTCTCCATGCTGGGAATAATTCCTTACTGGGGTGTCCCAGGGATGCCCTTGCAGAAGAAAGGTGTTTTTGAAGGAAGCAGTTCCCTGTGAATGCAGCATCTATTCATCAGGGTTATAGTGAAGGGCTGCAGATTATCTTGCTTCAAATTTTTTTTAACAAAAAAAAAAAACAAAAAAAGGAAAAAAGAGGAAAAAAAAGAGAATAAAAAAGGAAAAAAGATAATTAAAAAAAAAAAGGATAATGATGTTCAGCCTCTAATGGATAAGGCAACACTCCAGTGGGAAGCAGGAGCTGAAGTCCCGTGCCGCTGACATGTGGAGCATAACCCAACAAGCTCCAAAGCCAGACTGTAGGCATCTGTATTATTCCCTTGGTGGTCCTTGTTAGGTGTTTTGTTAAAAAGAAAGCCCCCACAATGTCCTGCTTGATGTCAGGCATCCCCCCTGATTCTAGCATCCTCTCACGGGCACAGGTTCCTGCAAGGAATTGACTGTTGTAAATTGAAATTCCAAGGGGAAGGGAAAAGGATTGGTGGATCCATCCATGGGGATGGATCTCGAGACTCTAGGAAGGAGTCTGATGCCACCCTACTGTCTTCTCCCATCTCATCCTTCTTTATTCCTGGTCTGCTCTGGTCTGGGCTCTCTCCTTCCTCTTCCAGCAGCTCTGCAGCCTCCTCTTCCTCCAAAATCAGCCAGACACAGGGTAGTGTCACAGAGGGGCCGTTTCCCACCGTTGGAAACCCAACACACGCAGAGACACGGTCACCACGAGCCCATGGAGACATCAGCTCCGGGGTGGGTGGATGCTCCCCAAAATGCTCCTGATCTCCAACCAGCAGCCGGTGAGTCCCGGTGCTGGGGGACCATCCCCAGCTTCTTTTGGGTTGAAAAAACCCCAAACATCAACAAAAAGCTGAACCCGGCCAAGCCCAGAGGTGCCACGGGAGAGGCAGAGTAGCTGGTGGAGTTCAGCAGAATCCGCGCAGGTAACAGCGAGGTTAGTTGCTCCCCGGGGGGAGGTGGGTTTGCTTACTTACTATTAGTTTCATCCTAGAAAAACATTTACTGGAATTTTTAGTGAATTATGCTCAGATGTGCCTGTGGTCAGTCCCACGTCTCACCGCCTCGGCGTTACCACGGCATAAAGGAAAACAAGGTTTGCAGGGCTTCCTCTGGTCAATAAAAAAAGCCATAAATGAAATATATGGAGCAAAACTGATAAGTGCGGAGGAACGACGGCTTTGTTCAGTGACCCGGCTTTCATTTTTCCTCCTCCCTCTTTATATTTTTTTTTTTTCCATGGGCAAGGGAAAGGCTGGTAAAGCCCGCGGTGTTGGATGGAAGCGCTGGAGATTTAGCATCCCCCCTATCCTGATGTCCCCGTGGCTGTTTGAAATCAGGATGGGCTGCTCCCAAACCGGAGGAATTTCACAGGTGTGAGGGAGCAGGTCACGGAGTTTCCATCCCGGCTGCTGGGTGGTTAGCCGTGGCTTTAAGCAACCGGCGAGATGGATTTATAGCCTGCCGACCACCGCGGGGCCCCAACCCAGATGAAGTTTCTTGAACCGGGTGTGAAACAGATAAATAAATAAATAAATAAAAAAGAAACATGCGACGCTGGGTCAGCCTGGTCGCAAGCACCCACCGCAAATTCGGTGTGGAAATAAAGCACTTTTCATTTTTCCAGCGGCGAGAGCAATTAGCTATTAGAACATTGCGCCCTGAGGACCGTGGTCGTATCCTGTGCTCGGTCCAACTGGAAGCTTTCCTGGCAGATACGCCTTGCCAGAGCGCCAGGTCTCCCAGGGGCTATCGGCTGCCGTGGAAAGGTTAATCCCGCGGTCTGTCAGCTGTAAAACTTGTGGTGGGAGATGATTCCAGGTGCTCAGCACGGGGAGAAATACTTCAAGGTCCTGCCTACCTGGTGGACTGAACTTAACTCCTAAATTGCCGCAAAATTCAAAAAAGTTTGGGAATTGGGATTTATAGATTTTTTTTTCCAATTTTTTTTTTTTTCCTAATGAAGCTGATGTCAGTTCTGGACATAAATCCCAAAGACAGAAGGTCTGGCTCAGACAGAGCCAGTTTGTTTGCTGGCCTGTAGCTCACTGCCGTCAGTGTGCAGCGTCAAGTGATGCATCGCCGTCCGGATGCAGAGACCACCGCGTCCGAGGACCTCGCTGTGACTCCACCCTGGTTTGATCCTGTTTTAAGACCTGAAACCAGGTCTGAGAACTGCTGAGATACTTCACTCGGTGTGCAAAGTCCCCACTTCCACCTGCTGGGTTTTGGGGCCAGGTGGCACCTCTGGATGCTCATGTCCCAACGCTCCATCCCTGTGATGAAGAGGAGGAGCATCCTTTGCGAACAGATGTGAACATCAGAACCCAGAGCAGCTCTTTGGCTCTCTGCTACTGCCTTCCTGAGCGATTTTGGTTGAATCTCTCAACTTTTTCCGTGCTCTCACAAAAGGTGAATCACAGCAGGTTCGAGGAGGAGGGATGCAGTGGGGGTGGGGTTCAGCAAAATCTTTTTTTTTTTTTTGTCTTGCCACTGGGATCCCCTGCTAGAAGCCTCCTGCTCCTGTTTTCTGTATTTTGTGTGCTGGTGATTGCACAGACCTGAGGTGGTGGATGGGGCACGTGAAGGTGGCTTTGTCCAGAGCGTTTCCCTGCCCTGGGACAGTGGGGTGGGCTCATGCCAACACTTTTCCACCTGGTTCTGCAGGAAAGAAAGTAACCCATCGTCAAGGCAGGAGCCACGCGCCTCTTGCCCTGCGCTACGAGCTCTCAGCACAGGTCTGAGCTTTTTATCCCTGATGTGATTCCATGAGAGGTCTTACAGAGTATTCTTATCGCCCTGAGCATGTTCTAATTGCATGTACAATCTCTCCTGTTCAAAATTTACTTGTAAAGTTGCTAAAACTTCTCCTACTCTTTTCTTTTTCTATTTTTTATTTTTCTTTTTATTTTCTTTTTTCTTTTTCTTTTCCTTTTCTTTTTCTCCTTTCCTTTTCTCCTTTCCATTTCCCTTTTGCTTTCTCTTCATTTTCTTTTTTCTTTTTTTTT
>VZTO01012338.1:0-17573 GCA_013400615.1 Syrrhaptes paradoxus
TTCCTCTGGGTACACGTCTTGAGGTTGGATTCTTTCTTTATCTGCTATAGTGACAGCTCCAATTGAAGCTCTTCCTGAGAGGTAAGAACCACAGTCACACGGATTCCCTGATGTCTAAGGAGACGGGGGTGTGGGGGGGCTCATTCATCTTACAGACTCTCCTCAGTAGAGCTCAAACAGCATTGGGAGGCTTTGGAACAAAATCAGTACCATGACATACTTCATTTCCAGTTACAGACTACAACCTCACCTGTCACTACATCTTTCAGTAAATCACAGAGTATTCATCAGAGGCACATGGAAAATGACTGGAATACAGAGCTGATAGTGCCAGCAGAGCTGAGGATGTGGTGTCCTCTGGCAAGAAGACTGCCTAGAAGGCCAGGAGCAGTAACTACCTCAGACGTCTGACTTCACTCCATCTGTTTGGGTCATCACCCCAAAAACTGTCTACCTTGTTCTGCCCCTACACAATGTCTGCCCTTTATAGTTTCAAAGAGGCACCAGATCTTTCAACAGTTTATCCCACACCACTTCAATACTTCCAGGCAGTTCTACGGTCACCACAACCAGTTTGAAACAGGCACCTGTTCAGAACTTCTCTAGATTTTAACTAGGCTTAATTTATGCCAAGACAAACTGTACATCTGAACAGTCATTATCTGGAGTTTTGTTCTTCCAAAGCAAAGAAAGATAAAACAAACAACAGACAATAGGATGTTAAAAGTTCTTGTCAAATACCATATGCTGTACCACTTATTTTTTAAATTTTGATAACAGCTGTCACACTGTGCATAGGTCTGTACACCAAATAAAACTCCTCTTTCTCCAAAAATAGGCAACAGCATATGTAAAACTTAGGAGCGGAAGAAGGAAGAAAACGAAAAGTTTAGATTATTCCTAACCAGACCACTCTTTAGACTTAGTCATGAATATAGGTGGGAAGTCACCTTCATTTAAATAAAAAGACTGCTTATTTACACAGGCTTCACTTGGTTCATGCTCAAGTAAGAATGGTGGCATGGGAGGAAGTCTGCACATCTGGTTTTAATGAACAAGTTGTTGTTTTTACAAATGAATACACTTATTTTCTGGCTATTAAAGAGCATCATACATGCTTATCTACCAATATTTCTTTCAGTTTAACTCAACTAAGTGCTTTGCTCTCTTGACTTATGTATGACTGACTGATCTTTAAGGCATTTCTCTAAACCTACACAGCACAATGCATCACACTTTTACCACCTGACATATTCATAACAAATTTCATCAGTTCACAAAACTGAGACAGCTGTTTTTTCTCAACTGCCGTCTCTGCCTAAAATTTACAAATCAGCCCATACTCTTTCTGGCTTGGGTCTGAACAGAGTCTGCAACTGGAATCCAGCTAATCCCAAACCCAGTTCCTTCCTGCCTGCCTGCACTGGCTACGAAATGCCCAGAGGAGAAAGAGCACTTTTGCCACAGAAAGATCTTCTTACCCTTTAACAAAGTATTATTTTACAGTTGTTCTCTCTATGCTGAGAGATTTCCACTAGATAAAGCCTCAATACAAACCAGTCTCCTCCACAGAGTTTGAGGTGCAAATTAGCATTATGTGATCAAAGGCCAATTCCTGAATTTAATTTAAAGTCACATTGCACACAATAAACCAGGAGGTACTACGCTGAGCTTGACTTAGACCCTGCTAATCACTTAAACCCTAGCTTTGCTTACAGAGGGAACTGCACTTTATATTTTGTAGTCTTTCTGCATCCTTACATGGAAAGGCATTCGCTATATTAAAGCTGCCTCTGCATGCTGGAAATTCAAAAACTTGGAATAAAACGAGATATACAGCACTCAAGTATTGCAGCTGTAAGTGTAATTGTGCAACCAAAGAGATAAGGCAGGGCTGAGCCAGCAACATAACAGCAGTATTTTGTGCTCAAACATTGGAAGTAAGGCACAAAACAAAACTCAAAAGTTAAGGCTCTCTTGCTCTGACAGCAAGCAGCCTGTGAAAATGCTGTAAACAATGGCTTATTTATCTCTCCGAGGCAAAAGCAGGAATATATTTAGAGCTTTTGGGAAAACTAAAACTCTATCAGTGGGTTCAGGGGCTCACTACCAAAAAGAGTTATTTAAGAAATGTTTTTGGAATTGTGGAAAATAATTGCAGCGCACATCCCTAAAAAAAAATTAGTAGCTTGCAGTCTCTACCCTGGTACCTTGAGCAAGACATCTTACCTGAGGAAAAAATCTCACCACAGTCAGTAAGACTAAAGCACTGCAGCTTCCACAGACAGTGACCACAGAGGCATGTTCCCGTAACCTCCAGGAACACCAATACTGTCCCCAAGGGCAGCTGGCTTGCTCATGGAATTAAAAGGCATTTCTCACATTTCACACTTTTAATTAGTCCGGTGAAGACCAGCTCAAAACAAAAGAGGAGTAAAAAACCATGCAAGACTGATCCATTTGGCTACCGCCAACCTCCCTCTCCAGATTTAGCTCTGATGGCAGAAGTCACTCAGGTGCTCCTGTCAGCCAGAGCTTGCCTTCTCATAGACCTGTCCTAAGACTAATTTGTTCCATTTGCCTAATTTACTGGTATTTTTTTTGGCAAAAACCACCAAGGCACTGACAGCCCTTTTGATTAAATCTTCTGGCAGAATCAGATTAGGGAACACTCTTACAAAGAAATCCTGTCTCCACTGCTGTTCTGCCAGAGGGGGTACAGACCTACAGCAAGGTCCTGTAACCTCTCCCATCACACACGGCTCTGGAACAGGACTTCGGCCCACAGCCTATGACAAAAGGCTACACACTGAACTCATTAATTCAAAGTTTTCTCCCTGACGCCCTGGGAAACTATTCCAGCAAATTTTAAGATTCAGAAAGTCATTCAAAGTAGGTCTTACATGTCTCTTAGCAGAAGGGTTAGGGCAACTACAAGGTAATGAATCCTGTCTAGTCCTAATGATTCCTTTACAATGCCAAAATGATTCTTAGATCCAAATATTGAGTTTCACAGCTGCTTGGTCTCAGAGGTCAAGCACAGAGTAGGAGGAAGGTAAGTTGGAAGTACAGCAACATTTCGGTTTACTAGTCAATGTTCCATAAAATCAGTCATCTGCGAACTACAGAACCCTGTCACAGGATGTGCAGGGAAACAGAACCATACAGCTCTCAGTATCTTTCAACAGCTTGGCCTTTCCTGTGAAAGAAGGACATACACACACGACTCCTGTTTCAAAGGCTACCACTCCACCATTCCTAAATCAGACATCAACAATCACAATAAAGTCATGCAGTTGCAGATGAAGAAATACAGCTGTGCTTATATCAAAGCTTCAGCCCATTAACTTCTGTGTCTAGACTAAACAGTTCTTTCACTCTTCCTCAAGACACGTGCTAGAGAGTTTGCACATTTGGTCTCCAGTTTATTTGTAATACACAAGAGGAAATTTAAGCTTTTATATGCTTCAATTTGTTTAGTTTACTTTAATACAGTGACTAATTGTCTTCAGTCAGTACCCCTTTGTCTTAATCCATGACAGTCACATGCCTTAAGAGGATACACCTCATAAGTTTGAAGCCTACCTGTTTGTTTAGGCATTACTGAAGCCATCCAGTCTGAAGAATAAAATTGTTTCATGACAGCCTGTGAACTTACTAGATTCTAAAATAAAGACAGCATACATATTTGAGGGTGAAGAGTAATTATTTGAAAGCCTACTAAATGCATCACTACAGCTGAATATGAAGACCGCTTTCCACAAGTGTTTAGTCAGAAAGACTACACCAACGCTTTCCTTTGTTCCTCAATTCCTTGAATGTAAAGAGGGAAAAGGAGAATTTTGCAACAACAGGGATCAGTTAACATTACAATACTCAAGGAAAAGACCATAACTCTTCTTGGCCTTCTCCTTTTTAACTTACCATGTGCCAACTATCTCTTAACTTTTCTTACCTGTCCCTATTCTTTGGGGAAGGCAGCACAGTAAACTAACATTTTAGGTTACTATTTGTCTCACTGTGCAACTGGCTGCCTTTGTTTAATACAATTAGTTGCTACACAGAAATATAGCTATATCATAGTTAATATAAGCAATAAGTATGACAGGTGAACATTAGCTCTTTATTGCCCAACAGTTCATAAGGGCATGTGTCCTTCATACCATTCCCTAGCATAGGAAGCCTTCTGCTACATTAGATTAGGAAGAGTTCCACATCTAGTTCATCCTCCTTGAAGCATGCCAGTTTTATCTACAGTGAGGTCAGAATATGCAGTGTGCCTAGGTCAAATATTAAAAGATTATACTATCAAACTGGGAAAAAAACCACACCTAAAGTGAATCACTTCCAGAAGCACAGAACAGGGTTTGCTTACTTTCCCTCCTCGCTACAGGGGAAACAAACAGCTATTGACAGAAACATGTCCAATAGGTCCTTCAGCAATCAGCACCTGCATATCATGCTGTTGGGGTTTAATCTGACAGGCAGCTCAGCCCCACACACCCGCTCTCTCACACCCCCTTGGTGGGATGGGGGAGAGAATCAGAAGGGTAAACATGGGAAAACTCCTGGGCTGAGATAAACACAATTTAGTAAGTAAAGCAAAAGCCATGCACGCAAGCAAAGGAAATCAAGGAATTCATTCACTATTTCCCATGGGCAGGCAGGGGTTCAGCTGTCTCCAGGAAAGCAGGGCTCCATCACACAACGATTACTTGGGAAGACAAACAATCACTATGAACATCCCCTCTCCTTCCTTCTTCCCCCAGCTTTATATGCAGAGAATGCCATCATACAGTATGGAATATCCCTTTGGTCAGTTGGGGTCACCTGTCCCAGCTGTGTCACCTCCCAGCTTGCTATACACCCCAAGCCTACTCACTAGTGGGGTGAAGTGAGAAGCAGAAAAGGCCTTGACTCTGTGTAAGCACTGCTCAGCAGTCCCTAAAACATCCCTGTGTTATCTACATTGTTTCCAGCACAAATCCAAAACACAGCCCCATACTAGCTGCTACGAAGAAAACACTATTCCAGCCAAAACCAGCATGCATGCCTAACCAAATTGAGCTCATCTCAAAAAAACTTTGCTTTTAATACAAACTCTTCAGCATTGTAGATGATGTCTGTATCCGTTTTTACAACTGCTGTTTACAATATCTTTCATCTCTATGACATTTCTATTGTGAAACAGAGAAAAACTTTCAGCTGAATTATTCTTTCTTCACCATGAGCTAATAACCTCCGCTACCAAGAAGCTGCATGCACGCTTCTGACTGACCTCACAAGACTTCATATTTTAGCCTTGGAAGAATTGAACAAAACTTCAGTGCAAAACAGCTGATACTTGCTATTTTTAGGAACAGAAGTTCTACTAATCAGAACAAGCCAAAGCTACATCTAGACAATGCAACTCCAGTGCCACCTTGTTCACATATCATTCATAATCAAATTGTATTAAAACAGTGTGTCCTCCTGCCACACGGCCCCTCAGTAACAAGTATTCAAACACTGAATATTTATATTACAACAGTTGAAGTTTCACTGTTGTGGTGGGTTTTGAATCCCTGGCTAGATAGGGGAGAGAATTAAAGGGGTAAATAGAAAAGAAACTAAATAATAACTAAACTACAATAATATTGGAAATTATAAGGATAATAGTATGATCATTAATGATAATAATAATGATAATAATAATATTGATAATAGTATTATCATTAATGATAATAATACAAGAGAAGCTGAAAAATCCTTGACTGTCCCACAAATAGCTTACTGCCTGCCACCCTTCCCCTCCCGCAGTCTTTGGTTTTAAGTCACATAACCAGAAGTGCACCCATTATACAGTCATCAGCAGTACACAGAGATCCAGCAAGAGAGTACTTGCACAAGAGGTCATATTACGAGGTTAAATGTAAAGCCACATCACAGAAGGGGACCATCTGGTCATCCAGAGCAGATGCATAATGGTGTACCACAGCTGAAGAGCTAGGACAGCACTGCTCCACCTATTCCCCTGACCTCAAAGCCCACTAATCTGCTACTTTGGAAGCCCCCTACTGCTCCTGACTGTGCTATTAGCTTAATATGAGGACCAAGACCTATTCTAGGCCACCAAATAATAGGATTAAAACAGTCTAATCCTAGATGTTACTTACAGTTTGCCAGAGAAGTTAAAAACTGGTCCCCCAAAGTATGTGAATGATGCTACAATGTCTAGACCCAGTACTAATCCGCACAAAGCTATACTAGTAGACATCTAAAAAACATGAAGCAAGGTAAGAGACCCCAAACTCTGAACTGCATCTTGTCAAGAGGGAAACAAGTCATCTCAAAGAAAAGCGGGACCTTTTCACCACAGTATTAGCATATGCAGGTGATAAAAAGTGAAAAATGTGGGGACATCATTTAGTGATGTATTTATAAAACAAATAAGAACCTTTGCCTAACAAGTCCCTGGAAGTGGGCATGCTCTCTGTGCCAACATCCCCATTCCTGTCCCTCAAGGTTTAAGCTTGTGACAAGTCACATGCAAGCTTTTCAGTGGTGACCTTGGGACACAGCAGGAATAAACATAAGGGTATTTGTTGATAAAAGGAAAAGCATCCTCTACACAAATGAGATTTAGGGCAAGAAACAGTACAAGCAGAACAGGATTTAAAAGTACGAAGTACGCCTGGAAACCAACTAGAGTTTCTGCTTCAAGCTGGGAGCTCAGACTGAATCCTCCCCCACCTGCCATCCTGACCCCAGGACAAAGAAGCCACAAGTATGACAGTGAAGAGTAACCAAACACAAATTTAGATGACATCATGAGAAGCACTTCTACTAAACATGAAGTAACACTGCAACTGTACAACATGCTAGAGTCGTCATCTTTGGAAGGTTACATACCCATACTAGTCAAATACTCAAAACAATTTCAGAACCAAAGCATGTACAGACAATACCAACAAGAAAAACTATGTAAGACAATGCCTGGTTCAGCCCACCTAAACAGCTGTTGCCTACAGGCATGCCTATAGTATTTTGCAAACAGTTGTAAAACTTTTCTGCTGGCACTCTGAACTAATACAGCCTGCCTTCAGTGAGGCATGTTGGCTCAGGCTCAGTGCTATACTACGCTCACACAGCTTCTCATTCACTTAGAGTACAGGAAAAGAAGGTTGCATCTTCTCAAAGTATCAATAGTGCTATCACTATCAAGGAATAAGGACTAAGCAAGTTAGAAAGCAGCATTAGCTCCACAATAAATGAGTATACACCAGCCATAATTTAGTTTGAACTGGATAATAAAAAGTTCCTGACTTCTTAGGAAAAATCTGTTCTCAAGCAACCTTGTAATCAGTTGAAAAACAGCTTGCTGTTAAGAGGGAGCATGGAATAGCTTAAGCAAGATGCTGCTCTCAGCAACAAAAAACAAACTTTAATAGCCTAGGAAGTAATTTCTAGGTTCATATGCATATTTTAAAGTAGAATCAAGTGGACTTTCGTGTTATCTACTCATTTATAAATTTCAACTGAAAATAGAAAACTATACACGCCTGATTCTGCCAAGATAGGAAAGAAGCAGCTATTTGGTTCTACATGAGAAGTACATCAGTCAAAGGCAAGAGTCTCACATTTCTCAGACTTGTTTACTCAGAGTAAACAGTCTGCTTTCCATATTTTAAGAAAAAGAGTCTTCCACTTCTACACGTGTGACCTACTGCCTGTACATGCCAGGGGATTACAGTTTAACTTCCAGAAGGCACTCAGCTTCCTTTTTATAACAAGCATTAAACATGCAGATGTTTGATGCCCTGATTTGTTTCAACAAATATAGATTTTAGCTTCTAGAGTTTGATGCTTCCGCATTCTGATTTTACATCAGTATTGAGATGCTGTGAATAGAGACTACAGCTGGATACAAGTCAAAAGTACTCCAAGGAATCAGATAGCCGCCAAAAACCACCCCGAGTATGTTTTCTTTCTTAGCTTAAACGAATCAAAACCTTTGCTCTATCCAGCCATATACAAGCTTTCATTGAAAAAAATCCATGAACCTTTCTTCAAATATAATCCTTTCTACTCTTTTTTTCCCTACATTACAGTTAATGTTCTATTCAGACACAATACCTCTACTGTTTGATTAATCTACTTGCAAGCTCTGAACCGGCACTGATCACATCTTCTCAATATGCAGCACATAAGATCCATCATGAACTAAGCACAAGGCATAAAGGTCTCCAAGAAGCCACTGTTAATATCAAATAAAAAAATAAATCAGCAGCATTCCAGCTATGACTGCTGAAGCAAATGATTCTCAGAAAGAATCATGACCTTGAACGTATTTAACAGGTGGCTACCATTATTTGCTATAGATGCTCCTTTAAATGAAGCCTAATGTACATTTTTAAACAAGGCTCAAAAGCAGAACTCGAGTCACCTGAGCAGTTTCACCAATATATCTACACCATATAGTGCAGAAAATTACAGAATCATTGGCCAAAGCTTCAGCTTGATATCAAACAGCAACATAAGTCCCCAGTTTAATGCCATAGCCAGGACAATCCTCCCTCTGCCTTCGGTCCATAAACAGACACAAAAGGCTATCAAGGACAAGCAGAGATACCACATTGCATTTGTCAACACTACTGGAAAGCTGCATCAGCTTCTTCCTGAACTGCACAGCAGAGAGATTAACAAAAGAGTTATGTGAAAAGCCCAACAGATAAGTTAAAAACTGGAAATGTGTTTAAAAGTAGGAAACACTTTAGGAACTTTGCCTTGTCAAGGAGGTAGTGGTTAAGGAGCAACTTAGATCAGTCAGAAAAAGGCTGCAGGAGAAACAGGAGTCTAAAAATGAAGAACCCTTCAGATTAACACAAAAAGACATGTTTCAAATCTAAATTTATTCCAAGTATAAAGTGGTTCATCAATCAGAACATCTTCCCAAAAGTTACCATAGAATTTATCACTGTAAACATAGATAAGAACTTAATTCTGTTTTTTCTAAAGGTTAAATTTAAGCAGAACTACAGCCTGTTTATTTGAGGATGTCCAACGGTCCATGTTAAGCAAAGTTCACATAACAATTCATAGTGGCTCCTTTGGGCACTGCAGCCTCTAAACTAACCAACTCATTCATTATAATGGTTGACTCTGAAAAATTTATACAAAAAAAATGTTGATGGTGATTTCAAAGTCACCACTGCAACAACACTGACCAACAGCCCTTATGAGTTTTGTCTAGTTAGATAAAAAAAATTATTAGATATTGCAAAACCCACTATGCCTATAAGACAAAGTCTTCCTCAGCTGAGGATGCAGAAGGCTGCACTTCTTTTCTGATGAGTAGGTAACAGAAGTTAGTAAGAAATATCACACTTATATACACACACCTACTAAAAACCCCATCCAAAACTCCTTAGAAATGGTTGCAATAAACCACACTGAAAGCATCTAACTTCAGGTAAAAAATCCTTTCATCGCTTGGCCACTGACTAAAAGGTATGCTTCTCTGGTATTCCTCCTTCAACTTACATCATTTTAATCAAATGATTTTTCTGATAAGTTAAAGCTGCCCACCAACATCATTAAAAATTGGAAAAGTCTACAAAGATACATTTATGCAGTCCCAAAGGAAGATAGATTTAACGGCACCAGGCCATTGACACCTGCCTTCAGTGAAAGCTACCCTGCGCAGCCACGGACCAGCACTCAGCACGCCAGACAAAGCCAAGCTGGCTGCCCTGAGTGCCATCATGCCAGAATACATTATTCACAGAGCAATTCAAACTTGGGGGAAAAAAGGGGTACTGGGAGGAAGGGGACAGGACATACACCTCAAGAAGTTATTTTTGCTTTCCCCAGCACAGCTCTTAACTGCAAGTTGATCTGTATCGCTAATCAGGTACCAGACAAGTGAAACAAAGGCTACTGACAAACAACCTACTAATACCCTGACACTCTGAGGTACCTGTTACTGTATTCAGTATCTCCGTCGAAACACCCCCCAGCCCCCATCCTAGAAACATACGATGAGCCATTACTTTGAGACAGTTTCAAATAAAGCTTTTCTTAAAAAAAATATAAATATGAATGCTGATACTTCACCAAGAAATCTATAGCCTTCTGTGAGCAGATGATGCTACGAGCAGATGTACACAATCAGATTCCACAAGCAGATTCACAATCAGGAGATGATCTCTTCTTTACCAGCCATTTTGACCTGTCTGGCTTGATTTACATAAAGGGGTTTTATTCACTACAACACTGATTATGTAAACCTCAACAAAATCTTAACCAAACATGCACTGCCACATCCCTTACAGAAAATATGTAATGGACTACTGGGAGAAGGTTATTAGAAATGTATTTGCTGCAGTGACTGACTTCAAGCACCTTAAGCTTTACCCTCTGATCACACTAAAGCGCAGACAAGCAATCACAACTATTACAAGACAACACAGGAACATGTTCTGGTGGCAGAACTACCTACTGCAAAGAGAATGTTTTCCCCTTGATTTAAAGGTCACATATAGAACAACCCTACTTTGATACTGCCAAGACAGAGTAAAAGATAAAGGGAAAGTTTTGTCCCCTTAAAACCAGGGCTCTCAGCAGTTTGCCATGTACGTCAATCCCTTTGTTCATCCTTTTCACCATATAATTTAAAAATCTCACAGCTTAAGACAGAAGTTATTCATCAACATCACAAACAATGCTTTAAAAAAAGAAAAAACACAAAACAAAAACCACACAGTGTCTCAAAACAACTTCTTAGCTTTGTTTGTTTGGGGTTTTTTTTAAATCTAGCTGTGAGGTCACTCTATCAATTTTAATCAAGCAGTTGTAACAAGAGCTGTGCTGCTACGCTTCTGTGGTTCACAGGTCTCAGTTTCACTATGGGGAGGAGAGCAGATTGACATTGTCTTATTTAAATGGAACTCCAGATTACAAGATTTTAATACAAAACGGGTATTAAGTTTTTGGTTTTTTTGAATACTGAACAGATGCTTAAGCTGTTCCAAGAGTTCCTAGTCACAAATGTTGAGTCACCAAAGAAAAAGAGAGGTATGTTTGTATTATTTATGGCACTATATACAACATTTAAGACATCTTCTGATAGGAAATGCAGTAATCCACTCCTAAAGTGCCAAATGGCTCTTAAAACCCCAATCTCCAGTCCAAAAACGGAAAACAGTTACTAAAGTCAAGACATTTCCTGGACTGCTTCCACCACCTCTACCTATTTCTACATGGCATTCACCAAGCACATTGTGTCAGTAAACTGTGACAGCCAACACCCCATTGTTTCAGCATAGCCTACAGAGACACACTGACCAGAGTTCCAGCTGCCCATTTGCAGGCTTCTCGTTCACAATTCTACTACAAGGACAACAAGATTTGTTTACTCTTCCAGTACACAGATACAAACCTCAGTAGTTTTAGAGAAAAGCTGATACTCAAATAAAAACTAAACTCAGTCATATAAAGTTTATTTACATTTTATTGGCATGTTTCAACACACAGCAGTGAAGATCAAGACCTCTGGCAGAACGGATAAGCTGAGATCAATGCATTTCCATATTAAAGGAAAAGCACACCACACTTTGCTAGGTTAAGATCAGAGCCAAAACATTTCATACTTCTGTACTTTCAACTGCTGATAAAAATAGTAAAGCAACAGAAAGGAAAATGCTTCCAGCTGTGCACAAAAAAACCTCTGCGGCACAACATCAATTTATGCACTCTAATTTAATTAAAGATTCAACATTATACTATGACTTTATTGTCAAAGACAGCGTTGCACAGCTGAGGTTACCCTCCATTTCCACAACTGAAACAGTAAGAACGTTTCTTTATTAAATTTAGCTTGATGTGGATATTTCTCCTGAATCAAGTTACCCGACTTAAATTCAAGTCTTTCAAGTGCCAGCTATGCCACGTTCGTGGTAATAGCTGTATTTTATTCCATGGTAACTGTACCTTGACCTAGTCTCGTGATAAGAAACATTTAGCATCCCTTAAGGAAAAAGGTACACGACTGGACACATGAGCAGCCAGTCTTGACTGCTCTTTATATCTGCTCCCAGAGATTCAAACAGTTATTCTGCAGAGGTGAATACAGTTCTTTATGACTTGGCCAAAGCAAAACAACAAAAAAAAAAATCTGCTAACAAAGCAGAATAAGGCTTTCTACGACCTTGCAGCAAATATGTAACAGATTCTGGGGGAGGCTAAATAACGCAGCAAGGCGTTCTGCTTCACGGCTGGCTTGAAACCTTTCTATTCTATTTACTACTAAAAATTATTCCATTAACCGTATGTTTCTACGCATCAAAATACCAAAATTAAGCATCACTTCTAAGGTTCACAAGGGCTCCCAGCAAGCATGGCTTAGACGCTTCTCCCTCATCTGTTTCTACGGTGCTCAGCAGAAAGGCTTCAAGCTTTAACAGCAGGGCAAGAACATAATACCAAGCGGATTACTTTAAGATCCGTACCAAGCTGAGAAAATAAACATTCCCACTACGAATCTGAATATAAGTGCTTCACCCTCCTCCCCCCCTCCACCTCTCCTCCTTAATTCCAAAGTCATCCCCCCTGCAATCTGCAAGGAGGACGCCGTCTCTGGGAGAAGAAACCGCCAGGGAGAGCTCAGCGAGCGGAGGAGCGCGTCTCCCTCAGCACCTGCGACGGACGGGGCCGGGGGTCTCCCCTCAGCCTCTCCCGGCAACTCCACAACCCCCTACCCACCCGCAAAAAGTTTCCTTCCAGCCCTCCCCGCATCCCCCGCGGTCACGGCGCCCGACAGCCCCGCCGCCGGCCCTCCTTCCTTCCCTCCCTTCTCCCCCGCATCCGCGGCGGGGAGGAGAGGGCCGAGCCGCCTTCTCCTCACGGCGAAAAGTTGCAGCCGGCGGCGACCGGCGGCCACCCTCAGGCGAGTGAGAGACCCCCAACGGCCGCCCCGCGCGCGCGGGCGGGGGAAAGGCGGGAAGCGGCGCGCGCCCCCTCCTCCCCTCCCCGCCGGGGGTTGTTCGCGCCTCCGAGCGTTACCTCAGCGGGGAGACGCGGCCGCCGCGGAGGGGAGGGAGCACCCCCGCCGCTCCCCCCGCCCCAGCACCGGCCCCCGCGGCCGCGCTTTCCCCCCCCCGTCGCCCCTCCACAGCGCTCACCCCAGCACCACCAGCTCCCCGTACTTGACGGGTTCCTTGTTAGGCGCGCAGTGCTCCTCCTGGCTGGGGGAAAACATGGGGCCAACGCAAAGTCACCCGCTGCTACAGTCCCATCCGCCGCGGGGAGCCGGGGGGCGAGTCCTGAGCGGGCTCCGCGCTGCGCCCCGCACTGAGCCGGCGGCCGCCCGACAACGGCCACTACACCCGGGGGGGCGGCGGGAGGAGGAGCGCCGAGGGGGACGTACCAACTCGCTGCAGCGGGGGGGGAGAGCGGGAGGAGCAAAGCAGCGCCCTCTCTCCCCTGCCCGGCCACGCGTGGCCCCGCCTCCGCGCTCTCATTCATCGCCTCCGGAGGCGGTGTGGCCGCAGGGGGCGGGGCTCCGCTCTGCTGCTCTCCGCCCCCTCCCTCTCAGTCTGCTCCCCCTTTCCCCCCCACCGCCCGCGAGTGGTACGGCCTCGCTCTGTTATGTAAACATAAGAGTAAAGGGGACGGGGCCGCTCTTAAAGGGGCCGCGCTCCGGCGGGAGGAGCGCAGTGGGGTGGCGGGGGTAAGGGGCGGAGCCGGGGGTTCTAGATCACCTCAGGGTTCTGCATCATCTCCACCCGGGAGGGTGGCTCTGGGCCACCTGCGGGTGGGAGGGGGGGCTCGCGATCACCTCCCAATTGCTGTGGTGCTCTGGGTTCCCTCCAGGGAGCTCCTAGGTCACCTCCAGTCCCCAGGGAAGGGGGCTCCAGACCCCACCCACCTCCTCCGCCTTCCCCGGGGTCTCCAGCATGGTGGTCTCAAGCGGCTTCTGCCCGAGGAATGGCTGCTCTTGGTCTCTCATCCTCGATCGGGCAGGAGCTGCAGAGCCCAACTTCAGCCTCTTCTCCACGGTGTCTTCTGCTGAGGCCCCAGAACTTCCCCCTTTGCCTTTATTCTTCGGGAAGAGTTTCACAAAGCCGAAGCTTTTCAATGCTCCGACTGCCCAGCACCACAGGTGTGCTCCAAAGCTGGTCCAAGGCTGCTTTAGTCCTTCAAAAACCTTACTTTACAAAAAAAAGGAGGAAAAAAAGCAGGTGACAGCAGTATTCCCTAGGCCACGGCCCCTCCTTGGAAGCCCACTGCCCACAGCGCCCAAGCGCAAATACATTTGCACTCAATTTCTGACAAATTTGGGTGAGATAAGGCCAGGCTGGATGAGGCTTTGGGCAATCTGGGCTGGTGGGAGGTGTCCCTGCTCGTGGCAGGGGGTGGAACTCGATGATCTTTAAGGTCCTTTCCAACCCAAACCCTTCTGTGATTCTATGATTATGTCAAAAAATTGGTGGTCAGTCAGTCATCCGGTGGCACATTCCCAGACACCAAAGCCTCACGCAATGCAAAACTGGGCTAAAAAGCCAGCAGGGTGCCAAAAAAACCCCCAAATCCCAAATTTTCATTGACTTCCAAGGACTTCCCACCAAGCCTGCCACTCCTTTGGCATCTCCCCCGCCACCCCTTCGCTCGGAGCTTAATTTCTTTTCTCCTTGTTCCCTGACACAAGCGCAAAACCAACACAGATTAGCTGCGCATCGATCTGCGCCGACAGAAATTCTCATTAACCACTATTTGAGGTCTCCAACCCGGGAGCCCGTTAACGAAGACAAAAGTAATTGCAGCGGCTGCCACGCTGCTCCTGGCTGTCGCCGAGAAGCATCCCCCGGGCCGGCGTGGTGAGAGTCGGGATCAAGTCTTGCTCCTCCTGCCGAAAGCTCTCCCTCCGCCTGAAATTGTATTTAGCTATTAATTTTCCCAGTAATGTTATTTTTCTGTCGTTCCTGGTGAAGAGGTGAAATGGAAAAACCCAACCAATCTCGCAGGGCTGCGAAATGGAGATCTTCCCAGGGGCTGTGTGAAGAAGACAAGATTTTATTAAAGACAGAGAGCTGAATTATTACAGATTTATCTTCTTTATTGCCCTAACAAAATAGAAAAGAAAGCCGGGCTGTAAGTCACTGTCAAAGAAAACAAATACGGCCCCGAAAACAGTGTGAAAAACAAACCTCCTGGCTGCATCTTCTTCAGCTTCTCCCATTTCTCCCCCTGAAAGCAAGACCTTCGCGGCAGCTTGGCTTTCGCACGGCATAAACAAACTTCAATACTCTTCCAAAAAATGCTCAGCCGGGCTTCCCGGGAGTCAAACCTCCCATTAACGCAGCTGCATTCACAGCATCTTCTGCGTGGAGATGGAGGGAGGAGGAAGGACCTTAAAGATCTGATTTTGCCCCTTTTTCCCCACTTTTGCATTTTCTAATACCACAATTTTTGGAAAATGGGGAAAAATTGCCCAGAGCCTTGCATCAGAGTGCCTAAGTGCAAGGCTCTGCACCCTTTTGCCAAGCCTGCACATATTTTTTTCAGCGATGCAAACAAGCACCTTTGCTGTGTTTAAACACAGAAATGCAGAAAATTTTAACTACAGAAAATGTGCTGGTATGCATTGTTGAAAAACAAATATTAAATATAGAAAATGCATTGTTTTGCATTGCTGAAAGAAAATTATTAACTACAAGAAATGTACTGGTTTGCATTGCTGACAAATAAATATGCAGGCCTGGAACAAAAGAGCCCAGAGGGATTGATGGGGGGCTGTTTGCACCTGATGCATTTGTAGGAGGTGGATGAGCTGCACCCGGTTAAGGATGCACCCCCCCGCCGGGTCCCTTTGGTGGGAGACGGTGAGATAACCTCTGCCACTTGGGTTCATGCATTACTTTTTTTTCCTTTGACATGTGCTTCATCTGTACATGTGCAGTCTCTTCATTTTGCATCTCCCCATATTTTAGGTTGGCAAGCGAAGAGGAAGGCTCAGCCCCCGCCCCCACGAGGTGTTTTGAGGGCTGCTGGGGCTTTCTTCCCAAATTGTAGATTTTCTCATTGCAATTTCCAAGGACCTATTGCTCCCAGCAATCAAAACCTGCTTTTAATTTTTAATTTTTTTTAATTTTTTGATTAATGAAGCAGAACCAAGAGCAGGGAGCAACTCTGCTGTACATCACCCAGCTCCCCACCCCACACAGATTGCAGCCCACATCCCAGCACGGCTATTTCCTCCAGCTCCAAAAATTCCTTCTGCAACTGCTGGTGCAAGCAACACTTGGCTGGCATTTTTCCCCAAATCCATTGAAATAGTTGAGAAATGTCCCCACGGCTGCATTCTGCTATTTTTCAACTCAAAATGCCTTGCGGTCTTGGATTCGGGATGGCTCAGCCTGGCTTTTCAGGGCGGTGAAAGGAGGTTTGGTTGTTTTCCCTCTGGAATTGGGAATGGCAGATAATTTCTTGGAGCTGCTTCCCGGCAGCATCGGCACTGCGAGAGGGAGTTTACTCCCAGGTTTAGCGTGAGCAGCTGCTTGGCTGAATGGAGGGATATCCAGCCAAGCCAGAAGAGCCCTTAAAATCAGTGTTTGAAAAAAAAAAAAAAAAATCTCAAACATGAAGAAATAGTACATTGCCCATTTATTTTTAAAATGTAATAAAAAGTTATTTTAAATGCAGGAAGATTAATAAGGCTCTAATTCAGTAAAGTACTAACAGATGTGCTGGACTCTAAGTAAGTAGTTGACCGCTTTTGTGAATCAGGGCTTAGGGACCGAGCTTGGACTATAGAGAAAATACTGAACGACGTAAATAGTCCCCACATCATACCTGCAGCTTACACTGCGCCCGAAGCTCACGTTATGTGGGATCAGTGTATAAATAGGGATAAAGCTTTCCATTCCCAGCCCGACATTATCGCTGTTAATAGAAAGGTTTCCAGGAGCAGGAGCAGGTTTATGTTCAGCCATCAGCGTGGATGGTTGGGGCTGGGATCTCTGGGGTTGCAGCAGCCTGGACTTGGCACTCCAGGGTGAGGAATAAAGCCCAGAAAAGGAGAAAAAATGGCTCGGCTACAAGGTTAGGATCAACCAGGTGTCGCCTGGGTGGGTGCAAAGTTCTCAGGCTGCGAAGTCCCCAGCTCACGGGTGACAGAGGCTCTTGAGCAGCCACCAAGTGGAAGAAGGAGAAGAACAAGCTGTATATGTTTTAAAATTAGGTTTGATAAATACACCACAGGAAAAATATAATATATGATTGCCCATAACGATGCAGTACTGAGCATGTTTTGGGGTCCTTTCAGTCCTGTGTTCCAGGGGTTCAGTGCCTAACATAGGTTGGACTACAATAGATTTCATAGAATCACAGGATGGTTTGGGTTGGAAGGGACCTTACAGATCATCGAGTTCCACCCCCTGCCATGGGCAGGGACACCTCCCACCAGCCCAGGTTGCCCAAAGCCTCATCCAGCCTGGCCTTGAACCCCTCCAGGGATGGGGCATCCACAGCTTCTCTGGGCACCCTGGGCCACTGCCTCACCCCCCACACAGGAAAACATTTCTTCCTCACATCTC
>VZTO01012338.1:17733-34294 GCA_013400615.1 Syrrhaptes paradoxus
GGGGGGGGGGGGGTTGCTTTCTTTTACAACATTAGGAAAACCGTCATGTGCTTTGGATGTGCTATTGTCTTAATTTTCCACCATGACATATAATGGTCTTGATTCACATTAACACCTAAAATTTAGAAAGTGGAATGACATTAAAAAATATATGGGAAAGCTAAAAGGATGAAGTACTTTCAAGCATCATGGCAGCAGTTTAAAGGTATGTTACAGACTCCAGCTTAACATGTAACAGTCCTTACTAAAGACCCTAAAGGATTTTTTAAAAAGCAGATAAATTAAGTAGGAGAGTGAAAAAGGCTGTTAGGAACAAAAAAAGGTAGCTATCAAAAAGCTACATCTAAATGAGGAAAATGGGATATAGCATAAACTCTGTCCAGTATAAAACCACAATAAGGGAAATGAAAAAGCTTTGGCAGAACAGTTTGCCAGAGCCATAAAAAAGCACATGAAAACATATCAGAGACAGACTCGCTGGGGCCAGCAAGCAGTGGAAGGGTCAGAAAAGTCTTGGGTGCAATAAAACCCTGGTGGGTTGGGTAAATGAGCCCCCATGTGTCTGGAGTGGGAGGGGGGCTGGAGATTCCCACAGCAAAACCCTCTTTATCTGGAATGGAGCTGGTGGACTTCTTAGATACCAGTGTCACCAACAGTGATTTTGGAAAAAAAATAGGGAAATTGAGAGAGGAGCAAATTGCTGGGGTGAGATGTCACTGGCCCAAGACTTGTAAAGAGATTCAAATATAATTGTATGAATAATTAACAGTATTTGTCCCCAGAGGCTGGGAAATGGCAAAGTCAACACCTGTTTCTGAAGACGTGAGTTTAAGAGCTGTGGCCCGATAGATCTGACCTGCGAATGGGTAGAAAATACAATAAACAAATAAAGAAATAGATAAATAAGTAAAATATAGGTAAATATGGATACATAAGGATGCATTTGGCAGATCTGATACACCAGGGAAAGGGCAACAGGGGGCTTTTGCAGAAAGAAGTCAAAGTTTATAACGCATTCACATCCTTCGAAGCACTCAATGAATATCGCGAAGGTGATTGAGTGTGGATCACGTACCTGGGGCTCGTGAGAGCTTTGCCACCATGAGAGCTGTCAAGAGCTACAAAAGCAGCGTGAGATAAAGAGAGATCTTCCTGGATTAGCAGCTGACTACAAGAGAAACCCAAGTCTAGGAGTAAGTTCTGATTCTCACAGTGGGGAGAGGCTGTTGGCAGGTTTTTTTGGTGATGTTGTGGGGCCCTGGCCGGACTCCTAATGGGAAAGTTTGCTGAGAAGCCAAAAATTTTAAGCTGACTGCAAAGAGTTATAGAAGAACCCAGGAAGAAAATGTCCAAGTAAAGTACATACGAGAAGATGACCTTAGTCGTATCTGTCTAATGACTGGCTCTAATTGAGCTATTATCATTCAAGAAAGACATCCTGAGGTTTTATAGTCACTATAGGTCCCTCTCCTAAAAGATCAGCTCAGAGATAAACCTAAGACTAGAAGACAAGTAAAATGTGCCAGGAAGCTTCTGTACATCTTTTCCAGCGACAGGGGTTATTCTGGGTGCATGGTCTGGATCCCTTTTCCCTGTGCCCCACAGCTCACCCATCTTCCCTGGAGCACTGTGTACTCTCTTCGCAGCTTCTTTCCTGAAGGACTTGTGACAACTGTGGGGGAATAATCACCTTTTTATGGGTCTGACAAAATCAGAATCACTGGCATCCCAAATCTTGGCATTGCCTTTCTTCCCCCTCCCCAGGAGGATCTGGGTCTGTCCACAGCTCCAAGCCTTACCAAGGACCTACTTATACCTAATTTAAGGGAAATTCTGCTGTTCTGACCTTCACCCCAGCAGACAAAGCTGGTGAAACTGGTTCCCCAGGATTGGACCACGTTATCCTGCTATGGGAACCACCCCTGGCAATGATGCTCGCCGTCCCCCAGGAGAGCAGCTTCTAGAGCAGATGGGTGGGTCCACATCCACAAAGAGATATTCAGCCATCCCATAAATCAACCAGACTTCCCCCATTGAGCATAATGAGAACATTCAAATCATGGCAGGATATAAGGTAGGAGAGGAGCTCTGCTTTCCAAGTGCTGAAGCTCTGGCAAAGCTCGGGCACACGGTCTCAGCCTGGCTCTGGTTTGCCCTACACCAGCCCGTGTACGAAAGGCTCCTGTTGTGAGGGCTTGGCAGCTAATTTCACCCATCCTTGCATGTCCTGAAAACCTCATCTAGCTGCTGGCATCACACAACCATTATTTATTGATTTTTTAAATTGCCATTTTTTTAAAATTTTATTTTTTATTTTATTTTATTTGTATATATTATTATTTTAATTCATTATTCTCATTTATTGTTGTTATTATTTTATTTATTTTTGTTATTTTTTTGTTTATTTATTTTTTATTAACCAAGAAATCTGCTTTTCAGGGAATGCTCGAGGAGCGCTGGGATGATGGGAGCTATGTGAACCTCACACCCAAAACTTTCCCGATTTGCAGGTGCCAAAGGATTTCACCCACCAGCAAAGCATGAACACCCACAAAGCCACTTAAAATTAAACGTAATTTCCACATATTTCCACTACAGAGAATTAAATATGTTTTAGAAATTATTGCGTATTAGAAATGAGAGGCGGTGCCCTGGCTGTTTTGCTGAGGACTAGAGGATCCAGGGTTAGTAACTACTTGGGAGTCCAGACTCCACTGCCAGTAGGACCTGACAATTAATCAGTTTGTATCTTGTTAAACTACAGAGGGCCAGGTCATATCCGAATATGTTAAAAGCAGTGCTTGGCCTTGAAAGTATATACATCAGTAAAGTCTTATAACTACCTCCTAGCATTTGACATTCTTTTCATTACTATAATTTACTAAGTGAATTGCCAGGTGCTCCTGGCAGGCTTCCAGGCAGGCGATGGATAAACTCCGAAAAAAAAAGGCTGTCGCTGCCCCCGAAACCTTGAAATGTGAGCATGAGAAAAAAAAAAAAAAAGGAAAAAAAATCCCAAAGCAAACACCCCACTAAACCAAACCACCAGCTGGGCACAGATGTCAGGAAGATGCAGCAAAAGGAACAATGTCCTGCGACATCCTGTTAAGTCAACGTGCAACGGCAGTTCCCGAAATCCCGAGCGCTGCCTTCCTCCCGGTCGTGGGAGCTTTCGCTGTAGAGATGCTTATAGATGGTCGCTCCTTGTACAGCTGCTCGGTATGGGTAATTAGTAAGTCGTTAGCTGTGTAAGCTGAAAGGCTGGCTATTGTCAGGATTGTCCGAGATGCTGGCCAAGTTGTCGTTATTACGGGCTCTTTAGCAGATGGATGGCCCAAACTGTATTTCACAGCAATAAGGTAATGGCTGAGAAATGCAATTCTGGGAGCCCCCTGATCGCTACTGGCTTTCGCTGGAATTGTTAGGAGATGAAGATGCCTCGTACCTCATCAGATAATGCCTTTTCGGAACAAAGGAGCCGAGTTATCTTGGAAGGAGTTGAGAGCTCGTCGCTTTTCCAACCCATAAAAAGCACTGTTATGGGTTGCTGAGATTTACTTTTATGTTAAATTAGGGAAGATTTTGTATGGAAACACTAGAAGAAGCTATGAAAAGACTGAGAGACTTTTTTTTTTTTTTACAAAGAGAGCACATATATACCTGCTGTTGCCATTAAGAGACAGAAGATGAATGAAAAAATCCTTTGAGCTGAAAGAAAATCAACACGAATTCATTGCTAAGTGTTAGCAATCATATATATAGTATACATCCAGCTACAGCAACAGAAAATACTTTATTGATGGAATAGAAAGAACAGGAAACTGCTTGCTAATAAAAATTGCCATCTGCCTTCTGGAATGAAAGATTCCCCATGTCCCTGCACATGGCAGGGGGTTGGAACTTGATGATCTTTAAGGTCCTTTCCAACCCAAACCATTCTATGATTTTATAATTTCAGATGTTTTAGTCAGATCAAAGCACGCAGGAAAGCAAAAGCAACCTTAAAAATCCAAATCTGGATAGTAAGGAGCTGTAGAGCTGGTGGCAAAATCTCACGGACTCAATAGGTGAGGGGTAAGATCTTACAACTCTGATTCTCCAAAGGGTGAAAGCAACGCGAGGTGGCCCTGTGGCTGCATCCACAGCCCCCTGCCAAGCTGATTCTATGATGAACATCCCAAACCTCCTCTGAGAGGAAGAGACACGTACCATTTTCTTCCCCGCGGGCTGTTAAACCCCCTCATTTCCAGGCACGTGATGGAGCTGACGGTAGGAACACGCTGATGAGGAAGAACAGGCTGTGACAGCCCTGTGTGCGAGCAGGGAGTTATCTTGTGGTTAGTTAGCCTGATTTTGGGGGGAACAGATGGGAACAGAGCCATAGGAAGCCTCCTCGTTGAAGAACTGGCCCAACTTGCAACTCATTAGCGATGCCCTACGCGGCTAAACCCTCTGCTTGTCCCATCTGCAACAGCCAGAACCTCGGTGACCTGCAAACCCACCACCTGGGACCCCCAACCCTGCCATCGCTGCTTATAAATCTTTACGTTTGAGACACGCAGCTAATTGATAATGTCAGGATGCAAACGGAGCATATGGAGACTCTAGCAAGCAAGACAAAGGCAGAAGCCACGAGCCATTTCCATGATCAGAAACAGAAAAAGTTTCTCATTATGCAAAGGTCAGGGACTGAGCGTGGTCCTACATTTAAATATTTTAGTCTGTCTTTGCCTGGATCTCTCGGAAATGCTTGTGTGTGCATGGGTAAATGCTCCTCTGTGGTTTCGGTAAGATAAGGGAACACAGAAAACATGCAGATGTCTCTGTCTCATGCCACGTGAGAACTTTAAAGCAGACTCAAGCATCTTGGGGGCTTTGGGTTTTTTGGTTTTTTTTTTTTTTTTTTTCCTGTAGATATTTATTCATGCTTTGACTCCTGGTTGCTCCACACCATTTCCAGCATGAAGATAAACATTCCCACCTCCCAAAATTCTCATCGTCTCTGCTCAGCACTGATGGATACAGCGACAGGAGCTGGGTGCTGCAGGGTGTCACCTCCTCCCTGGCCACCCTGTCACCTCCTCTGTGACCACAGGGCACGGCTGGCACGGTCAGGGCGAAGGAGACAAAGTTTGGCTTTTTTCTTTTTTTTTTCCTCCTCCTCCTCTTTGCAAATGTGTAACAGTGAGAAGGGACATTGTCTGCAGGTCCGTGGGAAGCACAAAGCCACGGCTGTGCTGACCTCCTTATAAAAATTCAAGGCTGTCCTCATTTTTCCAAGAGGTTTTGGTGGTTTGCACACACGTATCTTTGTTGTCACCCCTCCCAGCCCCAGCTCTGGCCAGTCCAAAAGTCTCCAGTGCCAGCCCAGCCCTGCTGCCCACAGAAACCACCAAATTCTGATGTATCAGGTCAAAACTTTGACAATTAGGGACAAATTTTGAAAAGTCCTTCTTGGAGAAAAACCCTGCTTTTCTTTCCAGCGATGCTGCCAACTCACAGCTCAGTTGCTGACACTGACAGCTCAGCTTTTCCCAAAATCAAGCCCTCGAAGCCTCTCTGGCTGGTTCCTCATCACTGCGAGCGGTGGGATGCTGGGCTGCCCAGGAAACTACTTTACATGTGTAATTTGGGGGATTTTAATTTAAATATATTCTCTGTGACCACTGAGGTCCCTTGTCTGGAGTCTGTGATTTTTAAAAAGGATTAATGCTGTGGGAGCCTTCATCCAGATACCCCCCAAAGAGGTTGTGTGCCGAGTACTTTGCCCTCCTAAATCTACCACTTCAAATCCCTTTTCCTTTTCTATTTCCATCCTTTTTTCTTTTTTTTCCTTCTTTCAGGCATTTAAATGCTGAGCTCACTAGAGTTATAAACAAATTTTTAAAGACCCCTCAATTTAACAACCTGCCAGCTTATATGGTATTTTTGGGGGAGGATGGGTGCCCACAGCCATGCTGGGGAATCCGTGTTCTCAGCAGCTGGGACATGTATGAAGGGTCCTCGCCTCTTCTGTCGCCTGGTGACATTTTCAGGTTGATGCAGGGTCCTTCTGCTCTGCTCATCTCTGAAAATTTAGGATTGAAGTGATATTTGGGAGTGAAGGGTTATACCGTTGGTAAACACAGGGGATGTGCTGGGTTTTTTCCCTTAACCACAAGCAGGATTAAGGCCAAAGAGCTCCTTCCTGCCAAAAACAGGGAGAATAATCCTGTCGTAAGCTATTAATATGGAGCTGTATTGGCACTTGGCAGCAAACCACCAAACCCACAAAGTTGTGTTTAATTTGCTGTTAGAGGACAGACTGAGTCTTCTTCACTCAATTATACCGAGACGATATTTCAGCACCAAGCCTTGGAAAAATGCCACCGCTCAGCTCTCCCTGTCCCCACATCTCCAGCCTGGGATCGCCGCCTTTGCCTGTCCACTGCTACTCAAAAGGAAATCAGAAGAGCTGCCGTTTGCCGAGGTGGCCCATGTGCAATAAATCAAGGGGTTTGTTGTGGGAAGCAGAGGGTGCTTTGCTCCGCACCTCCACCCCACCAGCCCTGAGAGCCAACCCAAGCCCCAGCACCCATCTCGTTTTGGCTCCATGTGCATGCCAGAGTAGCAAGAACAAGCAGAAACAACCCATGTTTCCTCCAAAAAAAAAAAGTCCATGTTGGATTTTTGACTTTCTACAGGATTTCTAGGTTAGATATTAGGCAGAAATTTTTCTCTGTGAGGGTGGTGAGGAACTGGAACAGGTTGCCCAGAGAAGCTGTGGATGCTCCATCCCTGGAAGGGTTCAAGGCCAGGCTGGATGGGGCTCTGGGCAGCCTGCTGTAGTGGTTGGCAGCCCTGCCCACAGCAGGGGGATTGAAACCAGATGATCTTTAAGGTCCTTTTCAACCCAGGCCATTCTACGGTTCTTCACCCTCCTCCCATCCCAGCCTGCAGGTTCCCATGTGAGCCGGGCTCCTCGCCGGTGCTGGGCTTTGCTTGGTGCCTTCCTGCCTTCCCCAGCTCCCCGCCGGACACGAAGCCTTCCTTTGTCATCCAGGATATCTATTTTTACTCCAATGTCTTTAACTTCTTGACATTTTTAAGGCAGCAGCCTGGAGGAAATAGATTATCCCACCGGTGGTACTCTGCTGCTCCAGTCCTTGGTTAAGAAGATGAAACTTCTTCTTTTCAGGGTTCATCACATTCCTAAACTGGCTGCAACTCCTAACACACAAAATAGGGAATACAATGCCTGTAGGTTTTTGTTCTGTAAAATTTTATCATTAGGCATCATATCCTTCATGCAGATGGGGAACAACAAGAAAGGAACGTCCCTCGTTTAAATACATACAGCCTGGGAGACAGCTATAGCCTTTTATCTGAGCTCACGGAATATCTCTTCCTCAAGTCCCACCAGAGTTAGGAAGCTGGTTAGCTGCCCTGATAGAGAGCCTCCGTTGTATGGTGACATGAAAAACAGGATGCAAGGATGCACTGAGGTCTTTTACAAACTGCAATGACTGAAGCAGGGACCGCTGCTGGTATTATTTTGTCCTTCTGTTCCACCCTGCAGAATAGGAGTTTGATACTTCCTCCTTGTTCTGCAACTGCGGGGCTTAATCCTGCTTTTTTTGTTGCCTATTTCAAATAAAATTGCTGTTAGGTCTCACCTTTCCTTTGTTTCCAGCACGTGGAGATGTGCAGAACAACCACCACTTTAGAAGTATTTCAAGGCAGCAGGAGGAGAAACTCCAGAGCAGCTCCAGGGAGAACGCTCCCACGTTCCTGAGATTCCTCTTCCAACGCTCCACAGACAGACTCACAGTTTTATTTGCAAAAACTGGGAAAGCTTCCAAATCCCAGCCTGTAAAGCCTTCCACAAAAAAAAAAAAAAAAAACAAAAAAAAACAAAAAAAAAAAAAAAAAAAAACCACAACACAGGAAAACCACATTTTCCCCTGCTATGGAGCCAGAGACCCTTGCAAGCAGCGAAGCCCCTGCAGATGTGCTGCCGAGAACAACCGCGTGCTGCGAGCGTTCACCGCCGATGTGCTGCTTCCCAGCAAGTGCGCGGGGCCCAGGATTTCAATTTGCAAGCGCAGCTCTGGGTTGCGTCTCTAAGGACAATGTGCTCTTCATCTGCAGAAAAATTCAAGATGGGAATAAATGGGGAACAGGGTCCCTTGGCTGATTTTTCTTTTGTTGGTGCCTCCAGTGTGCAGCAGTGACTCAATTCCATGCACCTATTTGACAGACTCTTGCATTTGCCCCCATTTTCCCAGCAAGTGGGAAAAAAGAAAAGAAAAAAAAAAAAAAGGGGTGTTTCTGCTTGGCGAGGGTAGGACACATGTAACATCTGCAGCCAAGCCAACGTGGCCAAGCACGTCCCTGCAAGGTTTGATGCCTTGATGCAAACACCGGGACTGATGTGAGCAGCAGCAGAGAAACCCCTGTCAGTAGCATGATTTTGCAACATGGGCTCAGGGCTTTGCAGAAGAGATTTAACTTTTGCTCCTTCGTGTTTTATCAGCCTGCTGGAGCTCCGAAAAACCACTGACCTTGAAAGTGCAGTTACCCTTCTCTCCAAGGACTCCACTTTGTCTTGGTCAGTTACTGTATGGTGACATCAACAGAAGAGAAATAAAAACCTGAACCAATGGATATTACATTGTTTGAACCTCATTTGGCTCATCCTGACCACTCTTTCTGCTGGCTGGGGAAAGGAGTAAACACTTTTCCAGATCCGATCTGCTCCTCTCCCGGAGCCACACACTCCCAGACCCAGGGGTGACAAATCCCCAAAAAAGTAAGGCGGATGGGTGGCACCGATGGACAACCTGTCTTGCAAAGACGGGACGGTCACAGAGGAGCTGGGCCAGGGCCAGAGTCGTCTGGGTCTGCCGGTTGGATTACGCAGCCTCACCACATGTAAGCAATTAGCATTCGCGCAGAGCTGTTTTGCAAATGCTGAAGTGTTGACACTTCACACCAAGGTGCATCTTGTGGTACTGGCAAAGAAACTCCTCTTAATTTTGCAGGGTATCCCTGGGAGACCTTCCCATTGCTCTAATTCAGAAGTAGCCCAGAGCTGATGTCCGTGCTCATATCTGCAACGGAGTGCATTCGTTTAATTGTCAATAACGCTACAGTCTGCTTGAAGGTAATCAAAAGTCAGCAATGGAGTCAACAAGCCTGGCTGAGGTGAGCTGGGTGAGGCTGGACTCAATGGGTGTTGTACTTTTATGCCCCTGGCTGGTAGCTGAACAGCACAACAACCGCTCGCTCACCCTCCCGCCTCTCGGGGATGGAGAGAGAATTAAAGGGGTGAAGGGGAAAGAGACTCATGGGTTGAGATAAAAATAATAGAATAACTAAACTACAATAATATTGGAAATAATAATAATGATGATAATAATATTTACAAATATACAAATGAGTGATTTCCAACAATACTGCTTGCCGACCAGTGCCCAAGACTCAGCCCATTCCCAGCTAATGATGCCAGAGCAGAGAGAGTCCCGAAAATGCAATCCCAGAACAGAGATAAGAGCCCAAGTGTCCAAGAGATCAAGACGACCCTGAGAGAGGGGCAACCTCGAGGGAGACAACCCGGAGCAAGAGAGAGCCCTTCCGGCCAGAGCCTCACCTCTCTCCTGGGCATGCCGGGCATGGGATGGAATAGCCCATGGGCCAGTTTGGGTCTCAGTCCTCACCCTGAGGTGGAATCCTGGGCTAGGGATGGGGCTGTGCTCCCTCCCAGCTCCTCCTGCCCCTGCAGACACGGGCACAGCAGAGAAGCTGGAAAGTCCTTGAGTGTCCTGGCAGCAGCTCCACCCATCAGTGTGTGATCAGCTTCTCCTCAGCACCAACCCAACACAGCCTCACACCAGCTGCTGGGAAGAGAGTTCGCTCTGTCCCAGCCCAAGCCAGGACAGTTGGTCATGGGAAAGGCCAGTGTCTGGACCTGGCTCTGGCAGCACCAACACCTGACACAGATCAGGTCCAAATGCCGATAATTTTAGAGGACCCTACAAGCAGCCCAGATACAAAACACACCCAAGAAACAAGATGAAAAAAATCTGTTTTCCTGCCCCATGTCTCTTCCCCAGCCTTCTCCACACCTAAAATATGTTGTGCCTGGAGGTGGTACCCACGCCCTCATCACCTCTTGGTTATCATCTTTGCTGTTTGAATGCAGACTGTGTAGAAAGGGTGAAGGCAGGTGCCTAAAGGTCCCCCAGCCACTGATGTCCTTGGCTCCCACGGGAAAAACTTGGTGCCTTTGAAAGCCTCCCCTCCTGGGTGCACATATTGTTTTGCTTTGAATTTGAGCTGCCTGACAGCAGCACATTGGGTCCCCCCCTTCAGAGCAGAATCCGTGCCGTTGCGTTTGCACGTTACAGCCAAGCCCTGCTGAAGATGTTATCAGGAAAGGGAATTATTTGCTACTGGAGAATGTACTCGTGCCTTGCAGCTATCCGGCTGCACAAATATGTGGAGCATTGCCGATAATTCACCAAGGGAAGTCTGGAAAACGGATTCTGCAACGAGATAATTCTACTTGTAGCCTCTTATTTTATGTATTTCTGTTCCCTTCCTCCTTCTCCACCCCACCCCCACCTTTTCCATTTACATCTAAATGGGATCTTTGTTTTTTCTGAGTCAATATTTAGTCACTTGTTCCTGTTTCAAGCCTCCTAGCTCAGTTTCTCAGGGCAGAGGCATTCCCAGGGGAGATCCGGGACCGAGCAAGACGTGGATCTGTCGCCACGCAACTCCTCCAGGTATTCACGGTCCACACCGGGAATGACTTTTACGTATGGCTTTGTAATTGAGTCATGCAAACTTTCTTATTACAAGCATCCAGAAATAAATGCTGCATCCTATATACCGATATCCGTGACATTTAGCACACCAAAAATCCAGGATCGAGTCCACTTTAGAGGCGATTCGCATCGATGCCACTTTAGAGGTGATTCGCATCGATGCCACCAGCAGACTGAAAACTCGCACAACTTCAGATAAAGAGACATGTCCCAAAGACCCCTCTCCAACAAGGATGTATTTCCAGCTCATCATTTTAAATCCTCTCTCTTGCAGAGACTTACATTAACTCTAGGAACAGACAAGGAAACCTGTCCATTAACAGATCGATTTCCACGGAGGTATTGGCCACTCTTTGTCCAGCTATTGTCAGACCAGCTGATGGTGCTCAGTTGATTTACAAGGCTCCAGCGCTCATGGTCATTGCTTTTTCTTGCTTTTTGCATTAAATCTACAAGTATAAATATGTTTGCTTCTGGGCTTGTCTACAAGCAAAAGTAATATGGTCTTATCTGCAAGCTGAGCTCCACCAGCTGGAACACAAAGCTTGCTGTTCTTTCAGTACAGGATCCCGTTACATCATATGATCTAAACTAGATTTAATTTATGTTTGTAAATAAGCAGATACATTAAGCAGACAAAAAAAGATCTTTACAGGCTTACGTAAAACATCTGCACAGACCTATGCTGAAATAAATACAGGTTGGGTTACATCCTATAAACACGGTAATGTTTCTAAACAGAGACCGAATATTAGTTTTTAATTTCCACCACATGGAGAAGCTGTAAGGTGAGACCTCAAACTGATTTCACCAGACCTAATTCACACAGCTGTGTGGACTTTTTTGGGTTTGTTTTGTTTGTTCCAAGCCTGTTCTGCCTTTGCTCAAGTCAGCTGGGGATGGGACTTGGCAATACAGCGGGAACCAGCTTCCCGGGGAGCAGCGATGGCTGCGAACCCAGGGATGCAGAGCTGGGTGCAGCTCCTGGGTGAAGATGAGGTTTCAGCCACCATCCTATTGCCTTGCCTGTGTTGCTCGGCAGAAGTGTCTTCACCTGATGAATTGCCAGGAAAATAGAAATACTGGAGGTGTTGTCCAGAAAAATAGACTCATCTTTGGTGTGAGAACAAACACAGTTGTCCAGGCCACACAGAGGGTCCCAAATTATCAGCCCACACAACCACCAGGGTGGAGGTGGGCTTCGCTGTGAGCAGAACAAAACAGGGAGGGGGCTTGTAGGGAGAAAGGGAGGGGAAGTGCTGCCAGACACACACAAGGACCGTTGTGTGCAAGGAGCTCAGGAGGATTTATAAGGCTTTGGAATCACAGAATGGTTTGGGTTGGGGGAGACCTTTAAAGATCATCTGGTTCCAACCTCCTGTCATGAGCAGGGACATTTTTCACTAGATCAGGTGGCTCAAAGCAACCTGAGCTTCAACGCTTCCAGTGATGAAGCCTCCACAACTTCTCCAGGCAACCTGTTCCAGTATCTCACCACTTTTGTCATAAAAAAATTCTTCCTTATACCCAACCTAAATCTTACCTCTTTCAGCTTAGAACCATTACCTGTACTTCTATCACTACAGTCCAAGAGTCCTGAGGCCTCTTGCTGGTGAAAAGAGGATTTTCCAGATGTGCTCTGGAAAGCACATCTGGAGGGGAAGGGGCACAGACACCCACCCCCTGCCCCACCTCCCTCTACGGACACCCCCCTCTGATGGACATGCCAGCAGAGCAATGCCACCTTCTTCCTCTTTTCAGCATGGTCACCTTTCCTTGGGACATCAGCATTTTTCAAAGTGAAATAATAAAAAAAAAAACAAACCCTCTCCCCAGGACAGGCTGGAGTGAGATGCACCCGTTTCCTTCAGCTGAGCTCTCCCAAGCATACACACGCAACTTTATATTTATTCTGACCAAAAGTAACCTGAATCCAAGCAATGTGACTTAAAAATATTAAGTTGGCACTTGGCTCCAGACCCCTCCTGCCTCCTCAGCCACTGACCACAGCAGGATGGTTTTGCAGCTGGGTTCGGTGCGATTCTTCTGCCTGCTGCCTTGGAATCACGCAGAGACTGAATTATATAACAATACTGTTTAAGCGCTAGCAAAATGCACAATTTGATTAATCTCAGCAATGCGCCGACTCCGAGATCTCAAAAAGACAGCCACGTGCATTTTAACCAAGTTAAAGCCCAAAAAGCTTTTCATTTCATCCTAATGGATAGCAAAGGTCATTCTCCATTTGATAAATGACGACAGCACTGCTGCATTTGTCTTCTGGCTGGCAATGCTGGATCCCTCTGAAGTTCATGTTAATGAGATTCCTCCTACCACGGAAACAAAATCCTCCAGTGAGGCACTGGCACTGGATTTATTGTGAAGATACCTGTTCTGCATGCACGCAGCAGGATAAATGCAACTTCCTAGCTGGCTGGCGAGGTGCCCACAGCAGTTATGACTTGATGGAATGACACTGCCCGTGACATAAATCCCAAGCGGTGGGAGCCGACTCTGCAACTAGACGTATTTCTTCTCCCCGTGACTCAGTTAAGCAACATTTTTCAGAAGGAACACATATCAGCAAAGAATTAAAGGGTAATTTCTATATTTTGCCCTTGGGAAAAAAAATGTCTAAAATAAAGCTATCAGCCCAAATCCTGGAGGGATATTTATTTTGCTTGCAAAAAAAACCACTCAGCAACATCCAGAAGCCACAGAGTTCCCAGCGTAAATTAGCAGAGACACATGCACGTGCGTAACGATGCTCTTGTGTCCTGCGCGGTGAGAGGTGGATAAATGAAAGCTGTAGGAGATCACAGAATCACAGAATGTAGGACCTTTCTTCCAAGAGGGAGGGAGAAGCCATGGGGGAAGACTGAGACCACACAGCAGCACAGGGATGGAGATCCTGCTGCAGGACACATCATCTCTGGAGAAGAAATCCTAGCTGGAACATCAGCTGCCAAACTGGACATAATGATCCCTTTGGTCCCGATTCTTTCCTCCAAAACCTTGGGATTTGAGGGCTGTTCCAGCAAGGAGACAGACTTCCCAAAGACACACATCTTCACAGGTGTGCACAGACCCCTGATTTCTTGGCTACCCATACCCATAAAAAGTCCCTTCTTTGAGACGGAGACATGCACCTCTAGCTTGGCTCTATTGTTTTTCCAGCTGCCTCCTTCAGCAAAGACAGGACAGTCCTTAGCACTGATGAGGGACTTGAGGTGATGGGGAAGGCTTCAGAGGGGTTTGTCTTTAAATGACACAGCCCATTAACAAGCCCAAATTAAAACAACACTGTTAGCAGCAGATCTGAGGGAGGAGGTGGCTTCAATTTTCAAACAAATGACACATAACTGAATATCAGAGATCTGAAATACAGATATTACTCCTTCAAATCTCATCTTATCAGCTGCAATTGCTCAAGTGTAGACCAAGCCCCTCAAGATCTTGAGACTGACACTGAAAAAATCAGCAGATTATAGAAAAAAAGAAAAAACAACCCCCTTTTTTTTTAATGTGACATTGGGGTTTTGAGATTTTCATATTTTGAAACTGCTCAGTACCCACAAAAAATTGGACTTTACATTTAAATAACCCACGCAGGGCTGTGCAGGTAGCAGAGAAACAAAGTTAGGCAAGAAGCTCAGGGCAACCTGTTGCCCAGGCACCCAAAAGTCTCTTCATATTTTAAGGTATCAGATAGTACCTGCTTTATGCTCCCCAACCAGGACAGCTCCTGGGCAGCAAGAGGTGCTGAGTCACCCAGCCACTGTCCAAGCAATGTATAGATCTGAGGAAGAAATGTTTTCCTATGCAGGGGGCGAGGCAGTGGCCCAGGTTGCCCAGAGAAGCTGTGGATGCCCCATCCCTGGAGGGGTTCAAGGCCAGGCTGGATGAGGCTTTGGGCAACCTGGGCTGGTGGGAGGTGTCCCTGCCCATGGCAGGGGGTGGAACTCAGTGATCTTCAAGGTCCCTTCCAACCCAAACCATCCTACGATCCTATGACCACACACTTCTGCCAAACCCCATGACTTCAAAGCCTGAAGCATCCCTGCTCTACATGATGGCCAACACAGGGCTGGGCCTTACCCCACGGGATCAAACAAACCCCTCGGTCTCAAAATCAAAGGGCAACAACTGTGCTCAGAGCTGACACATGATGAGCCCTGCTGACCGCCGAGTTCTTCCCATGCTGGGCAGCGAACCTGCATGGACAATGGCTCCTTTCTTTCTGTCCTCCAAAAGCCATCTCCTTTTGGGTGGCCACACAGCCCCGTCTGTCCGCATGACTTTGCCGCCTGCCTTTGCCTCAGGACAGGCAAAGAAATCACCGCAGTGAAGTTTAAAGAGCTGCCAAGACCCAAAATTCCTACTTATTAGACATAATCATAATCCTCTAATGACAATATGGTACATTATAATTTGCAAGGGGGAAGGGGAAAGCTTGACACAAATTGCTCGCTTCTCTGATTCACCCATCTGAGTGCAATTATGGCACATCAGTTATGCGGTATAGATGCTTTACATGCAAGTCTGTAAGGAAGAAGTCTTGATATGAGTTTCTCTACCCTCACCCAAAGTGCAGGAGCAGCTCAGGGAAATCTCATCACCCACTGGACCTAGCCCATCATGCTCCAGGTCATGATTGGCACCCCAGAACCACAAAGTGTCCCACTCACAGGCTGGGACTCACCTCTCCAAGTTGTTGTACAAATAAAAGGAGCCAGAAACTTGATGCTTAGGAAGATGTTTTAGTGGTGGAGTTGGCAGTGTTTGGTTTATGGTTGGACTCGATGACCTGAAGGGTCTTTTCCAACCTAAATGATTCTACGATTCCATGAAAGCAACCTGTCCCGCAAAGAGCCTGCAGCCCAAGAAAACAGAGGGGCCAGTTTTGAGTCAGAAATGTGCATTTTGGTCCCCACGCTCTCTGACTGACTTGCTGCTGTCACCAGGTTGCTCCGGGGACAGGCTGCAGCCAGACGTCCCTTTCCAAGCTTGCGCCAGGTGCTGCATCGCTGCGGCAATGCCTCTCCGAGCTGCTGGAGCTTTTCAGCATTAAGAGACAAATAAGATTTACTGGAATTTGCTGCAACTTCAGCAAGGCAGAGTGATGAGGCTCCCTCCCCACCAAATGCAGATGCTGCTATTGGAGCTGAATGCATTTATTTGGGGGGGGGGGTGTCTCCTTCAAACCCCCCCCCCCCCACAGCTCCACATTTCCTACACCGGCACTTTGTCTCCATCCTGGGCTCTGCTAATAAAACACAAAGCTGCATTTAAATATGAAGCTGTGTGACAGTCCCCAGGACTCATTAAAGGTTATCACGGCCGGATTACTCATCCCGGAGGGGAAGGCAGGGGGAAGAAGCTGACTCACATCACGGTAACACAGAGAGGGGACAGCGAGACCGGAGCTCTGATTTTCCCCCCAGCACAGGGCTGCTACATGAGCATGGGTCATGAATTTCCTCCATAACTGCTCTTTTTCCTCACTGCTCTCCACAAACGAAGCTCTGACAAGCATGCGAGAGGCTTAATTTCCCGTATATATTTGTGTGCGTGTTCCTGCATGGGGACATGCCTGCTTCTCCAGATATAACATCCTTTACATAGCCTGGGGGTCCAAGCCTCTTTCCAAAATTTCCCCCACACTGCACACCCCATCCTTACCCCAGCTCATACCCAGCCCTTTACTAAGGGAAAAGCCATCTGAAAAGGATATACATAAATTACCCCAA
>VZTO01012338.1:35785-112921 GCA_013400615.1 Syrrhaptes paradoxus
GCACTTTGTCTCCATCCTGGGCTCTGCTAATAAAACACAAAGCTGCATTTAAATATGAAGCTGTGTGACAGTCCCCAGGACTCATTAAAGGTTATCACGGCCGGATTACTCATCCCGGAGGGGAAGGCAGGGGGAAGAAGCTGACTCACATCACGGTAACACAGAGAGGGGACAGCGAGACCGGAGCTCTGATTTTCCCCCCAGCACAGGGCTGCTACATGAGCATGGGTCATGAATTTCCTCCATAACTGCTCTTTTTCCTCACTGCTCTCCACAAACGAAGCTCTGACAAGCATGCGAGAGGCTTAATTTCCCGTATATATTTGTGTGCGTGTTCCTGCATGGGGACATGCCTGCTTCTCCAGATATAACATCCTTTACATAGCCTGGGGGTCCAAGCCTCTTTCCAAAATTTCCCCCACACTGCACACCCCATCCTTACCCCAGCTCATACCCAGCCCTTTACTAAGGGAAAAGCCATCTGAAAAGGATATACATAAATTACCCCAAAGCTGTTAAGGCTTGAATCACAGCTAGAAAACCCCGGTCCCCCTCCAGGATGTGTCAGAGCCCTCTCCCCAGGGCTCAGCCCCTCTCCCAGCATGGTCCAGGGGGAACTCTTGGCTCCACTGCAGGATGGGGAAGGCAGGCTGCAGGCAGGCATGTTGCAAAAAAAGACATTTCTTGCCCTGGAACAGGGTCAGAGCTATATTTGATGCCTTTTGAAGATGTCCAAGGTATCTCTGGACAAATGGACCCACCAAACTGACTCCTTCTTTCATGGTTTAGGTCTAGAAGCAGGTTCCTGGGAGCTGCTTTTACCCAAGCCTGACCTTGCAACCTTGATTACTTTATAGCAGCCATTTAAAAACATCCACCGCATTCATGCAAACACCATGGGTAGCACCCCCTGGGAACGGCGGGGCTATTGGAGAGCTGGGAGAGGACTGCAGAAAAGATGCTTCTTGCTTTCCCCGTGAAAGGCAGCAAACCCCTCTCCCAGCAAAGCAGCCTTTCCCTTTTTTTTTTTCCAGCTGTCTGTGTTATTTTTGTGTCGTGTTGCTAGTTAAAAATACCCCTTGCCAGCAAGAACAGAGTTATTTGGGGCACCCTTGTTTATCTTTGTTTGGAAAGAGCACACGCTGGCATCAGCTGCCTCCTTCCTCCTAAAAATCATCTTCTGCAAAAAAAAATGTTGATCCTCAGCCTGGTCCACAGCCCTGGAGAGATGCTTGTGGCCATGATGGGCTTTCAGCCAGGCCTGATGTCCCCAATAAAAGAGAAGGACAGAAGTGCCTGTCTAGGGTATGGGGGAGATCTCCCCAGTCTCTTCCCTGGACATCAAATTTTGTGGCTTTTGAAGGGGTTCCTAAAAGCACATCCCTGGCTGCAGGGGAGAGAAAAAAAGAAAAAAAATAAGTCTGTACATCAAGATGAGCAGGCTGGGAGGTTTTTGCTCACTGAGCATCTCCACGGCACCAGATGCCCCGAAGACCCCGGGAGTTGGCTGCAGTGGGAATCCAATAATAACCGTAAATAATTTGTGGGTGAAGCTGGAGCCAGCCCTGGCTAGCCCCAGAGACCCCCTGCCCATGCAGCCACCGCTTCTGAAGGAGAAACAAGTTGGGAAGGGTCCTCCTGACCCCTCGAATTGGGTGAGTAGGGAAGAGGTGCCCAGAAAACCCCAAGTCCCTTCAGAATCCTGAGCAAAATTAATTCAAAAGGTCTGTTCATTAACGACCACAACTAATTGCAGCCAGGGACCATCCCCCAAACACCACTCGCCCAAACAGCATCCTGCAACTCATTAATTCAGGCAAAATTATCATCATCTCCCCCACTCCTTGGCAATCCTCGGCTGTTTTTATTTACTACAGGGCATTTTAAGACCCGAAAGCATTCCTGGGGAAACTGTAGCACCCTGTGTTCGGCAGCGCCGTGCCCTCAGCAGTGAATCAGGTCTTTCTTCTTGCCCTCCGACATATTGGGTTTGTTGTTTTTTTTTTTTTTTTTCCAGGCTAAAGTAATCAGGGAGCAAAAAGTCTGGAATCTAACCACAGGGAGTGCAAAAATATTTAAACAAGCTGGTTTAAATCAGGGCTTTGACTCGCTTTTGTAATGGCCTCTCTGGTCCAGGCTTGAGCGTGCTGTTGCAATTCGGAGCAAAGCAGAGGATGGGTTTGCTCCATCTGCTCTCGGGGCAAGCGTGGAGGCAGAGGCATAGCCAGTGGTCTCCGATATTCCAGACAGAGAAAGGAATTTATTTTATCCTTTTTTTTTTTTTTTTATTAACCCACACATCCTACATTCAGCCAGGATCCCACTGCTCATCCCCTCCAACCCACGGCTGCCGCTGCACATGGGACAGCGTGGAGGAAACCCTGGAGCAAAGAGGTGACACCGACCCTCCCAATGGCTCCTATTTCTTAATTTCTGATTATTTTCTCTTCCTCTAGGCACCCAGAGCAACCATGTGCCTCCATTTCCCACCCATCCTCCCTCTCAGCATCACCAGAAAACACCTTAAAGCCAAGCCTGCACCCCGACAAGGACCCCAGTCTCCCTGCTTTCCAAGGAAAATAATGACTTTCATTAGGAACTGTGTCTAATTATCCATGTGGAGTTGATGACTCAGCTGACTGTCAAAAGCCTTTTTGCTCTGATTTCGAGTTTTCACAGCTTGACCCTTCGCCGGCCCCCGTGTGCATTAGTGCAGACCTTGAAGCTGGGGGAAGCAGGAGTTACACCAGGTCCTTCAGGTTGGCCCCAAGCCTCGACATCTCTTTGAGGGGCGGGTAAAACCCCCTCCCGCAGGGGACCACCGGCCTCCTGGAAAGGCAATTACTGTCGTCCTCGTTTGAATTTTAAAAAGCAAACAAGCTCTGTTGATTCAGATATTACATTTAGGCTCGGGGTGGTAAATAGTGCAAGGTTTGCTCTTTTGATCAGCTTGCTTGGCAAATCAATTGGAGGACTCGAAAACCTATTGTCATCATAAACGAACGAATTCATTAATGCCCGTTGTTTGCCTTTGTGTTTTAATCGAATGCAAAGCAAATATACATCCAAAGAGTGTTCGCAAAGACGGTCACAGCCCGAGTCAAGCAGGACCGAGATCTCCTGCCTGTTCCAATTTGCCTGGAAGAAAAAGGAGATGGAACCAAAGAGGTGGCAGGACCTCAGTGAAGATGACTGGCTTGGGACCAGCATCTCCCCTCCTGTGCATATCCCAAGGGAAAGAAATTAATCTGTTGGACACGCGTAGATTTAAATTAGATATTAGGAGGAAGTTTTTTTTTCTGTGAGGGAGGTGAGGCAGTGGCCCAGGGTGCCCAGAGAAGCTGTGGATGCCCCATCCCTGGAGGGGTTCAAGGCCAGGCTGGATGAGGCTTTGGGCAACCTGGGCTGGTGGGAGGTGTCCCTGCCCATGGCAGGGGGTGGCACTGGATGGGCTTTAAGGTCCCTTCCAACCCAAACCATCCTGGGATTCTATGTTATCCAAGAACCCCAACTCCTTAGGAAGCATCTCAGAAGCAGAGGGATGCATCCAGCTGAACTCCCACCTCTCACAAATCCCATTATCTCACTGGTGGGAGAGATTTCATCCCGTTTAAAGCCTCTAAACAAAGCACTACATGTGAAAACTATTTCTCTAAATACTCCGTGCACCCTCTGACAGCCCTCGCTGTTCCCTTCCCATGAATCACCCAGCCCCAGCCAGAGCAGCTGTGCTGGTGGTTAGATGTGTTCAGCAAATATGGGATTTGGCAGCGAGCTGAGCGGTTTCTTCGCAGCGCTTTTGATGTGCAAAACCAGAAGGATGCAAAGCATCAGCTCCCTTGCCATCATATCGTTTCAGGAGCAATAACCCATGGTCCCAACCAGACCCACGAGCCTGTGACAGCAGCAGGCAGAAGCATGCCAGGAGGTTTGTGTGTCCCCCTCCTCCAGCAAACCCTGCTTCCAGGTGTTGGGAGTGGGATCGGATCCAGACACAACGCCAACCCAGCCAAGCATCCCCGTGTCCCATGGGTCCTCATGAGACTTTGGCAGCAGAAACAAGGGAAACTCGTGGCAATTGCCAAACATCCTGGTACCTGCAACCACAGCTGGCTGGAAGGCATGGCAGATACTGCTCTTAATTTAAAAATCTTTAAAAAGTTGCTTTCACCTCACTTGAAATGACCTTTCTGTTGTCCCCATGGTAAGTCATCTGGGCACGGCTCCTGCACGGTTACGTAGGGATTAATCTGACCCCATATAGCGCCCGCCTCAAACAGCGCCGCCGCCAAAAAACAACCTCATTTGCACATATTTATCATCAGAAAAAAAAAAATAAATAGCTGCTCACTGATCCAGAACATTCATCTCTAAATATTTACAAAGTATTATTTATCTGAACGAAAGAGACATTTTTCCACTCAACAACCCAGGCATATGGTAGCTGCGTGCAATAGGAGATGAATTGCGCCGAGTAATTCTAAACAGATTTAATGCCAGCAATAATTATTTTTAATCAGACAGAAAGTTCCCTGGGTGATAACCGAACATCTCGCATTTGAAAGTAATTGCGTCTGCCCGCATTGTTGGATACTATTTGTTCAAAATATGCTTGTTGTGCCTTTTGATACTTCAGCGCAACTTCAACCCCCCCTTTCCATCTCGCTTGGGGATAAAGAAAAAAAAAAAAAAAGAGAGAAAAAAAACCCACAACAAACCCCAAGCCCTCGGTCATCTATTTCAAGCATGTCTTTTAATTACCGTGCTGCATTTAGATAGTGTACAAAATATTCCAGGCTGGATGCCTATTTAACAGACTCCCCAGTTGCTGCTTGAAGCCGCTCGGCAGAACACTGTGAATCATTATAAAAATCTCCCATTTCAGTACGTACCGAGGAAAATGGAGAACAAAATGTACTGATGGAAAACATTTAAGAAAGAATGACACAGGAGGAGGGATTTTGCCAGGCTTTAGTTTTTCAGAGGAGTTTGATAGATGCTACAGATGAACCCAGCAGGTTCCTGGCCCCGAATCTCTCTCCCCTGTGCTGCAGGTTGAGGTGTTTTGTGTAAGCCGCCTGTCCTTGCGGTGACACGCTTCAGAGCTCACAAACACCCTTTCAGGGGCTCTGAGCTCTCACGGTTTTTTGTAATGCTGGGAGAGCACACCTGGAAGCTTTAGAAACCTTCGGCATCTCTTGCAGTCAAATCACATGGAGTGGTTTGGGTTGGAAGGGACTTTAAGGATCATCCAGTTCCGCCCCCTGCCATGGGCAGGGACACCTCCCACCAGCCCAGGTTGCCCAAAGCCTCATCCAGCCTGGCCTTGAACCCCTCCAGGGATGGGGCATCCACAGCTTCTTGGGTACATTGCCCAGGGCTGCTCACGACTGCGCCGAGGGAGGGGACGCCAGAGCCATGCTCCAGCACTGGGATAAGTGCCTTTCCCTTTAGCCTTGGGACTGTGACCCAGTGCCACATTTGGGACCTCTCTCAAGCCCCAGGCAGGGTGGCATGGCCATAGCCAAGCAGTCCAACCTCCCTCACTGCCTGTTTTTGGCTGGGGAGGTGAGGATGCCAAGGACATGCTGAACTGGAAACACAATCTCTCCACCAGACAGGAGAAGAAACAAGATCTGGGGAGGTGAGCAGGATACACAAATGAGGCTAATGGCATATTAATGAAAAATAAGATCTACCTGGGAACGGCTCGTCCATCTGGTGAATAAGCCCCTATAACAAGCTTACGTGCTGCCTTACCTGGGCGCTTGGTTACGCGTCAGGAGGGTGCAGCAGCCCCTAGACCCTCCCTGCTGACACTGGGCTCAGGGTTGGTCCCCTGCCACCGTGAGAAGAGCAAATCCCCGTGCTCAACCCCCAAAAGCAACATCTCAGAAAAGATTAAGTTATGCTTCTGGCAGGGCTCAGGGTTTTCAAGTCCCCTACAATTACAGTGACAATGACAGGGCTGCCAACTGCTGTCGTCGCAGTCAGGAAAGCAGCCTAGGGTCTGCTGCGATTTAAGGGTTTATTCGTGTGGTTTCCAACTTAAGGGAATTTCAGCTCCTGCTGAGGGGTGTAACCAGTGCTGGGACCTCATTGCCTAAACCTGCGCAGACACTGCGAGGGACAGTCCTGGCCCTGACAAACCCACAGCTAAAGATCAAGGGTTCAGGAGAGACAAGGAAAAGCAGCACAGAGTGCACGGGACAGCTTTTCATTTCTGGTCCCAAATATGAGTCCAAAAGGAAATGTTTTGGGTCTGATGCACTCACAGATGCTCAGGGTTATCAGCCCCCTTGTCCCAGATAAAACCTATCCAGGAGAACCACGAACATCTACATCACCTGGAGACATTTGGCTGGAGATACGTCTCAGACCCTAATACTTCTAACAGGAGAGCAGAGGAGCTCAGGGAACATTTTGCAGCCTCACTTGGGGGATTCAGCCCAGATCCCATAAAGATATATTCACTCAGTTAGCCCCCAGGGCTCCCTTCTTCTCTGTTAGAAGAGTTCTGATAAACCAGAGGAGATGACCATTGAAGCCAGGAATCATAGAATGGTTTGGGTTGGAAGAGACCTTAAAGATCATCGAGTTTCACCCCCCTGCCTTGGGCAGGGACACCTCCCACTAGCCCAGGTTACCCAAAGCCTCATCCAGCCTGGCCTTGAACCCCTCCTGATGAGAAGCAGGCTTTTCATCTTCAGTTTCAGGACTGGTAACAAAAACCATCTTATTCAGCAAAATCTATCCCCTGTGAGAATTGCTCTAACCTTCTTCTAAATGTGATGGACATCTCCGATTGTCCAGCCGTTGGTGTTCAGAAGAGATAAATGGGATTTTGCTCACCTCCCCAGAGCCTTTGCGCTTGGCTGGGCTGGAACACACAGCCTGCGCACACAGGCTGGGCTGGAATACAGTTGTTCCAGCAAGTAGGATGTTCAAGGGGAATCATCTTGTGCATCTGAAGTGATATCACGAGGCTGAGAAGGTCTAGAGCTTGAGGTTTAATAGTCAAGATGATTTCAGGCAGGAAACCTGGTCTAGCAGAAGGTGTCCCTGCCTGTGGCAGCAGGGGGTTGGAACTTGATGATGCTTTGATCCTTTTGGGACTTGATTGGGTCCTTTCCAATCCAAACCGTTCTGTGATTCTACGAAAATAAAAGTCTGCCTCATCCCAAGGATTTTGCCAAGTGTGGGGAGATGACTCTTGACTGGTTCTGCACCATGCCTGGTAGCAGCCCTGGGCACTGGGGTGCTCTTGGGGAGAATTTTGGACCTTCCCATACAAACTTGGGTTTGACCACAAATACACCCAGAAGAGACTCACTTGCCCATGCCGGTCCCAGCAGGACCCTAGGCACAAGACCTGCCAAAAATCTTCACCAACTCCACATTGACCTTGACTTTCAGACAAACCTCAGCCCCCCAGGGCCCGATGGTGGGTTTTGCCACGTTCCCAGGGAGCCACACTAAACTTTGTGATGATGCACAGATTTACAGGCTCTGGGCTCAGAGGCGAAATGATTTCTCTTTATTGCCGGCATCAAAGCCGTGCTCTTCCAACGCGCAGCGTTATCAGCAGTTCATTATCCCTCCCGCCCGCCCAGGCTCCTTGTCCTCCCATAATAAGATGAGCAGCAGAAGTCAAAGGCGTCATTGTGGGGAAAGCTCTCAGGAACTGTTCATCAAACTTACCCTTTTATAATGAGAGCCATCTCATTTACATGCTCATTTAAAGCTGTATCGGACATCCCACAGCACATTCCAGGTACCTTCTTCCTTTGCCTGCAGCCCAGCCCATTTACAAAACCAGCCTTTCTTTTAAATCACAGTTGGGCTGCTGTGACCCCACATAAGCGTTAGCAAACCCCTTTGTGTCCAAACAGGGCAGCTTCCCAGACACTTTCTCCAAACACCCTCACCACGAGGTTCAGCATATTCCAGCCCAACGCATTCACAGATCTGCAAGCATCATCCTATTAACAAAACTGAAAAGCCTTGGAGGGAAAAAAAATAGGGAAATCATTCCTAGGTCTGTTCCTGCTGAGGAACAAACACCCTTTACCCCCCAGGGAAGCCTCTCTACTTCCCTCGCATGACCCTTCCCAAAATCTCAAGTGTGGCTGGCAGCCCGCAAACCTGCCTGCATGAGCCCACCCCAAAAACCACCGAGATGACTTTGCCATTATTCTGGCTGGAGGATCTCAGCTTGCAGGAAATATTCAGACTAACTTGGGGGGGGGGAATAATCAGTTTTGCCCTTTTCTGGGCTACTGTTTATAAAGCATTAATGCAATATCCTGATTCCTATAACGGGAGCAGTACATGGCAGCTCAGAGCTGTTTTGCTGTGCCCACACTCCCCACGCATCCTTCTCCCAGCCAGAGCTGAGCATCCCCCACCATGAGCATCCTTCATCCTTGTCCCTCCAAGCTCCCGCTGCCTCCCCATCCCTGGGGTACAGCATCGCTTGTCCCATTTCTGCAGTGTCCAAACCCCACCAGTTCCTCCAGTCCATTCCTGCCCCACCAGCTGAAGCTGTGCTGGTTTTCTCACCCTCTGCATGCTCCTCAAAACAGCCCTTGGAGCTCCCAGCATGGCTGGGGCACGGCTCGGCTGCCCAGCACCGCACGCATCCAGCCCACGCACGGGCTCATTGACTCTGCTGAGCACTTGGGGACTAATCAGTGTTTCTGCCATTGCTCAGCTCATCAGCACAGGACCCACACAAGCCCATTTATGGGTGGCTTTGCATTGTTGTCACTCTGTACCTACAGCAGGGACCTTGCTGGAAGCCCCCATGCTAACCCTGACATCCATCCAGCCCACCTCAATGAAGCATTTTCAGATATTCCAATTTTTTTTTATTTTCAAATAACATGTGATAGGCATGGAAAAAAAATTTTAAATCATGTGGTGCTATTTATAGTCACCACTAACATCACCATGAGCTCAGGGTCACCAGGACGCTGTGGATGCAAGTCAGGGAGCTCATGGTAATACACCACCAAAAGGGATTTCCCAGCTCAGCCCCCAGTTTGCTGCCGGCAGAAACAGCCCTGTCAGATCTTTCATCAATTTAACAAGCTCTGCCTTAAAATTAGTTTTGAGGTCTTTCAACCCCGACAATCCTATTAGCCCCGCTCGTCCCAGGATCCTATAACTGCGCACTGATCTCCTCTTAGATTTATTCCTGCCCAGTTCAGAGCAATTTGTTTTTCTGCTGACATCGCCCTTCGAGTTAAATCAGTTTGCTTCCCTCCCTGGTGTTTACATTCCCCGCTGTATTTATAGACAGGCGTCACGTCCTCTCCCAACCTCCTTGATCAAACACAGAGGATATTTTTCATCTCCTCACCCAAAATCAGCCCCTTTTCCCCTGCCCTTCCCAGCCACCCTTTGCTGCACCTGCTGCCATTTAAACTCAACCTTTTTGGGGCAAAGACCAGAACTCCATGGCACATTCCCAAAGATGTTTTCCCAGCATTTCACAGAGTGTTTAAATATTTCCTTCTCTCTATTTTGCTCATTTTACTCTATGGTCCCGTCTTCCTTTTCCCTGATTGCACACAGCAAATGCAGCGAGATCTTTCTCCTCCTTTTAATTCGCACTCATAAGCCTTGAGTGTAGCAGAAAATCTGCTTCATCCCCTAAATTCATGAGCTCACCCTTTGCGACCCTGTTTTATATCACCCCCTTGCTTTCACAGCCCCTCCCCAGCCCACAATAACAACTCTGACCCCCAAACTCTGTCTCTAGTCTCCCCTCAGCACACAGCCGATGCTTTAGGGAAGGCAGGCAGACCACAGCCACCGTATTTTCCTCTCCTAGAAAGTCTGCTCCTTGTCATAGGAGTAACTCAGGTGATAATGTGTTGGCCTGGCATCACCTATGGCAAAACTCATGCTGCCATGCATCCCGTTTTCTGGTACCTGCTGACAGCCAGCAAGAAGAAACACAAGTGAGAGCATCTTCATATAGTGTTCTCAGACCAGGGATTTAATTTTCATATCGCTCATTAACTCACCCAGCAGCGAGCTTGCTGCCCACACTTTATAACTCCAATAATTCCCTCCTTCCCCTTTCATCCCGTGGCCTCTCCACCTTGTGAGCTCAAGAAAATAAAATCATCTCCATGACTAGCTCTTTTTTTCCCCCCTTTTCAAGTATTTTCTCTTCTCCAGTCAGATGATACCACCTCTGACTTCTCTGTCAACAAAGGGCTATCTTAAGTATTTGATGTAAACACCGCAGGGGGAAATACTCGCTCCATTTCGGGTTATTATCTCACCAGAATACCATATATTATCCAGCAATCTTCAGCCGAGCAGGGAGTCCACTGTATCATTGCATTATCTTGTTTTGAGCGCACAGATTGCTCACTATGTGGTTCTGCCCACAAAGAAGGAGACATTAGAAAAAAAACCAAAAACTAGAAAGCATCCATTTATGCTGCTACTGATAATATCCTGGTGGGGGAAAAAAAAAAAAAAAACACAAAAAAACAACATGAAGCAATTGCTAATGGCCTGAGAATCGTTACAAACACACACAGTGTCCCAAAGCCTGGCTTAAAACTGATGCTTGGTGCCTGGAACGCTCTGTGTGATGCTGCACACACACGTGCCAGTGAGGGATGTGTCGAAGGTAGGGTTGGAATCAGAGTGGTTGGGGTTGGAAGGGACCTTAAGGATTATCTAGTTAAGTTCATGGTGAAAAACAACATTTAAACATCAGAGCTGTTTGAATGTGTCAAGGGATGGTGCTGCTCCTTGTATTTCCTCCTGGAGCTCGGAAAATTTGCACAATTTAAAATACATTTTTTTAAATTCTAAATACGTATATTAAAATACGTTAATTCCTTTAAAATATATTATATTAGATACCTGGCACCATGATCTTCTACGGCGGCAAGTTTCCTACCACCAAGTGTATAATTTTCCTGTGCGGGGGGTGAGGCAGTGGCCCAGGGTGCCCAGAGAAGCTGTGGATGCCCCATCCCTGGAGGGGTTCAAGGCCAGGCTGGATGAGGCTTTGGGCAACCTGGGCTGGTGGGAGGTGTCCCTGCCCATGGCAGGGGGCTCGAACTTCAATGATCTGTAAGGTCCCTTCCAACCCAAACCATTCTGTGATTCTATGATTCTCATTGCTTTCAGCACGTTTATAGGATTGGCAAGTCCCATGCATTTCAGACCAGTGGGTAACGGCAAACGAGGGGCGAACGGTACCAGTGAGCTGAGGTGTCCCTGCACCAGCCTCGTCCCCAGCAAAAAACAAGCTGCCTCTGTAGTCTCCACTGCTATGGCCAGGGAAAAATCCTGCTGGTTGGAGCAACATGGAGCCACTTGAGGGGGAAGGAAAAAAAAATAAATATATATATATATATATAATCACAGCTTCCCTCTGAAGAGGCACCAGGCATTGCTCCCTGGGTTTGGTGTTTCTCAAGAGAACAGAACCGTGAGCATCTCTGCTCTCCAGCAGAACACACTTCAGGGACTTCTTACAGGGATTTCCTGACTACAGCAGTGCAAGTCATTTATGGATTTAAAGAGATAAGAAATTTTTCATGGCTGTGGTAATCAATTCCTCTGCTCAATTAGCCTTGCAGATCGAAGAAAAGACGGGTCTTATTTCTAGAGAAAAAAAAAAATATCAGCATCTCAGCAGCACAGCTGTGCTCGTGGAGGCTCAACACACGATGCTTCTGCAGCAGCGCGGTGGGGACCAGCCCTTCACCCTGCAAAGAACAACAGGATCCAGGGGTCAAGGAGGGCAATAAGGTGACAGCAGAGGCAGGTGAAGCCAAGGACCTGCCCTAAGGCTCGGAAGGCAGGGATGTTATTCACCGAGGTAGGGCCATGTGTTGGGGACCCACTGCCTGTCCCCAGCCAGCTGCTCCCGGGCTTTGCCCATTGTTTGCCTTTGCTGGAGGCTCAGAAAAATCCACATCCCCTGTCCTCAGGGACCATCGCTGGGGACAGAGCAGGCTGTGGCTCTGCCTCCAGCAAGACTGATGCCAGGAGGAGGCAAAAATGATTTAACCTGCTGAGTGCAGCCTACTGGGGGAAAGGGAGAACCTCAAATACAAAAGAAATGCTGCAAAGGGTTTCCAGCCACTGCCTTGCTCCCCTCCCTGACCTGTCTGGACTTTGAGGCTGTGTCCATGCTTCTGGAACACTGTGGTGTCCCCAGGAGCAAGTGGCACCGTTCAGGGCACAGCCCTGGGCTTGGAGCCCGCTGTCCCCACCGTGTCCCCAGTGCCTATTGACAGGATATCATGGGTCACTTTGCAACCTCAGCCGCCAGCCACTAACGCAGCATTTTCTGCCAGTTGCAACGATGATGAATAGCAACGCCCCCCAAAAAAAGAAATAAAGAAACCCCTGAGCACATAGAGCCCATCCCGCAGCACGGAGCAAAGCAGCTAACACAGTCCCCTGTGCTGGACAGAGAGAAAACATTGGGGGGGGTTCTGACTTGACTGCTCCCGGACTTTCTTGCACCTTCCCCAGAAGCATCTGCCCATGGCCAGTATCGGTGCAAGATGCTGAAGGAGACAGGCAGGGGTTTAATCCGGCACGGCGGCACTCACGTTCCCGCGCAGGGCTGATCTGATCCCTGCGGACGTGTGCGCTCTTATTTGATTAATCAGAGATGATTCCTTGCTGCTTTCCCTCTCTCCTCATCTTCAATAGCAGCTCTCTAGGAGGACAAAACCCGCTGTGTGGCACAGCAGCCAAGTCCGGTGTTTCTGCAGGAGCGAAGCATCTGTCCTCACTCCCTTAATCTCCTGCGTTAGCTGCACAGAGGTCAGGGATTAGAAAAGGTCTTGCTCTGCAGGCACCGCACAGCCCGGAGGTTTCTATCCCTATTGCACAGCCCGGCTTTGTGCAGTCCTAATACCCTACAACAGCTTAGAGCCATGTTTCCCCTGGACCAAGCATATTTTACTGCATTTGCTCTGCAGCTGATGCTTGGCTCTGCCAACCTGGAGAGGTGATAGCAACCCCAAATCCTTCCCTGATAGGAAATTTTGCTTTTCCTTTATTATAGATCCATAGAATGGTTTGGGTTGGAAGGGAACTTAAAGCCCATCCAGTGCCACCCCCTGCCATGGGCAGGGACCCCTCCCACCAGCCCAGGTTGCCCAAAGCCTCATCCAGCCTGGCCTTGAACCCCTCCAGGGATGGGGCATCCACAGCTTCTCTGGGCACCCTGGGCCACTGCCTCACCCCCCGCACAGGAAAACATTTCTTCCTCACATCTCATCTCCATCTCCCCTCTTCCAGCTTCAAACCGTTCCCCCTCNTGGTCCCAGCTCAGGAAGGAAAAATGGGGATCCTGAGTGCTCCTGGGGTGACCGGGCAAGGATGTTACTGAATCACCTGGGTAAGGCTGGAAAAAAAAATCCCTGTTGCTCTAAGGGATGGAAACCAGCAGGCTTTGGGTGCTTCATCCCTCCTGCAAGGCTTCATCCTGGCATCTAATAGCGAGAGGTTAATTAAGCTTAACCTTGAGAGCAGGAAGATTAATATCCCCAGCACCTCTCTCCTTACCAATGACCATTGCAATTCCAGGCTCTCTCATTTTCCACGACAGACACACACAGCTCCTTCGAACGAGCTAAACCTGAGCGTTAGGAAACCTTGATGTTGGCTGGTTCGTGCAGCAGATCACCTTTTATCAGACCTGACACCTCCTTAGCCACCAAAAACCTGCCTGAAAAGCAGGCAATGCCTGCCCATGCCCCTCTCCCAGCTCATCAGCAGCAGCCCCACATCCCTGCAGACGACCTTGTAGACTGCTGGCTCCAAAATCCAGCCTCAGATTAAATAATCCTGCATTTGATAGGGAAATAATTGGCATCACTCCGTTTGCAAGCTATTGCATTTGGTAATGAAAGCCTCTGTTCCAGCCCAATTAGCATCATAGTCTGAAAAGGCAAAGGACGGCGCTATTAAAGCTTGGGGGGGAAAGCGGATAGTGTGGATGGATTGGGGGAAAAGAAGAAAAAAAAAAGTCACGCAGACATCACAACCTTACAGCAGTCCTCACCCCAGCTGCGTAACTACGGATCAGTCAGATAGCATTGGAGCGGACGGAGGAGTCGCCAAGGATGCTGCAAAATGGCATCGCACCCCGAGACAGGGATGGGCCCCCATCCATCCCTGCCAGGACATGTCCCAGCAGCCAAAACAGGCAAATGCCTCCCCCCAGATTATGGTCACCCCATACTGAGGTGTGTGCCTGGGGAGGGAGAGCTGGTGGCTCAGCTCCTGGGGTTATTTGAAACGGAAAACTAAAAACCGCGGCGCCTGAGCCTTTAACCGTCGCAGCCTCGCATCGGTAACTATCACTCAAGGGTTGCTAAAGATGGCTTTGGCTTTGCAAAGCTTCGCGCTTACATGGGGTTGATCAGGCAGTAATCCAGGCGGCATTGCGTAACAGCTGGCTTTACGTGTAATCCATACGTTAATGCGCTCCGAGCAGGAGCTGGCGTGGACGTTAGACTATTTACCTCTGGAAAACAACACACCCTCCAAAGACGCGCTTAGGGAGCTGCCTCCACAAAATAAACCAAACCTGGGTGTTTCTAGGAAAAAACCTACTATGGCATATAATAATTACTGTCTGTAAGTGTATTTGGAATACTAATGTGTAGCTCTATAGCACATAGACCATATATAGCCCACAGGCCATATGTTGTAGGCAGACAATATATAATATCTAGGCAATATATAGCACATTTCTGGGCAGATGTGGTCCCCAGATCAAACCCTGACCACACGTCTAAGGGGATTCAGAGCAGAAACCCCAGAATAAAATGCAAGAGCAGCAAACATAGCTCAAAACCCATCCATGGCAAAATCACGCTGATGGGATTTGTGGATAGTCTTCTAAATTAAAGGCTTTGCAAATTGCACGGGGTTGGTGTTTTATGAGCTCTGCAGCTGGAAGGAGAAGAAAGTCATAGCAAGAGGGAAGAAGGGGAGGACACAGAGAAACTTCCCAGCCCCACTCACCTCCCATCCAGGGTGCCAATGCAAGCAACACCATCCAAATGCAGAACAAATAGGCAACCACCAGCAGGAGATTTAACCTGCTTTGAGAGATATGTTACAGCTGTGACAGCTTCGCGTCCCTCGGGGAGCAAAGAGCTTATCCTGCCCCACCTCCTCGGCATCCAGCTGGTCTTCTCCAGGTCTGTCTTCGTGGTAAGTGTATCTGCAGCCAAAAAAAAAAAAAAAAAAAAAAACAAACCCAAACAAATGGTTTTGCAATCTCAAAAGCTAATTTGCATTTTACAGCCTAAATTATCTCTTCCTCCCTCCCCCTAGTTTTTCAATATTCTTTTTTTCGTCTCACTAAGATAGCCTGTGTTGGCTTTTTTTTCTGCTATTCCGGGACAAAATCAAAGTTATGCACTAAAGAAAAAATTCTTAATTAAAGAGTTCATTTTAAAATAACACGCCCCATGATTTTTATTGAGTGGATGCATTTCACATGATGTTTCACACCCCGTTAAAACTGAAGAATTTTTGCCCAGCCTGCTGACAGTTTCGGTTGGGGGTACTGATGTTTTGCTCATACACGTGTGTGCTCCCATATGCCAGAGATCACCACCTGGGAACAGCCTTTTCCTACAGGAGATTTATCACACGGAGAAAGAAGCGCAGTTGTCAACCTCTCTAATAAAGACGAGAGTTGCGGTTCAGATCTAAGAGCAAAATCCTGCCCCAGATTCCCTGCTAAGCTGAATGCTGACAGGTTTCTCCTCAGTCTGTATTTCTGTTCCCTTTTCCCAGCCGTAATGAAAAAGAAAGTGCGAGGCTGAAGAAAAAGGAACAACGTTGCTTCATCTAGAAAAAAAAACCTGATTTTTCTTTGCAAGGAAGTCCACTCGGTGGGTAGTTCAGAGGTGTCACAACCGCGGAGCTGCTGGTACCAGAGCTCAGCCCACACGGGGCTCTACAGCATCTTCTCCACAGCTGGAGAAGGATTTTGGCCCCAGAAGAGCATTTCCAGGCTGTTTCTGAGTAGTTCTCTTCTCCAGGCTGCACACCCCCAGCTCTCTCAGCCTGTCCTCGCACGGGACCTGCTCCAGCCTCGGACCATCTCCGGGGCTCCTCTGGCCCCGCTCCAGCAGCTCCGTGTCTGTCCTGTGCTGAGGACCCCAGAGCTGGGTGCAGCACCCCAGGGGGGGGTCTCATGGGAACAGAGCAGAGGGGGAGAACCACAATAGGCAGCATCATGGGATAATGGCACAAAATCCCATCCCTGTCTGCCCTTTCAGACAGCAGACCTTGCCAGAAATGACATTATAAATTCAATTTATTAATTTAATCTTCTCTCCCTCTCTCTGTCTTTTTTTTTTTTTCCAATGACGAAGGGCTTCCTTAAACTCCTCGATAATTTTGCTGCGCCGTGGCCAGCACGCTGCCATGGTATCTCATGCACCCTCCTGCCATGGACTTCAGCCGCAGCACAGCTAAATGGGACGTGACATAACATCAACCCAGAGCATATGGCCAGAGACGTAGCTATGTTATTTATTTATTTTAAAGCCCTTTTTAACCGGTCCATTAGTCACACACACATAAAGCAGGCACATTTCTTGTGACTGGTTAGCAGCACGGACAGCAAATGATCTGTCCTTGGCTAGCAGCAACAGCTCTTTCTGCCCAAATTTCTGCCAAATTGGCAAATCTTCCCATGATTATTTAATTTGTTGAGCTTCTGGGGCTGAAAACACAAGGAATTTTGTGAAATGTAAACTTCTGAGGCGTGAAGTAACTCTGCTAGGAAGACTGAAAGGATGGGCCACTGTTGGATTTCACCTTGGGGACCTCACCAGGGGTCCCAGGAGAAAGCCTGACCCCAGGAATGTGGTTGTTAACCCTCCTTTGACCTCAGTAGGGCTGGGATATCATCCTACACCTCTTAAGGACATTCCAGCCTCTTCCTGAATCCTATATCAGCTTGATTTGGTCTTCCCATGATTGCCTCCAAGCTGACCGCCTGTAGTACCTACTATGGAGATAAGTTGGGAATTTTTCCAAGCGTGAGGCATCCCGTTTGGTATCAGCTTTCCAAAGGGCTCAGACAACCCCAGAAAAGCAACTTCTCTGGAAGACTCGGCAGCAGCAACGCTGAACTCAGCCCTGGTTGTTTGGGGATGGCTGGAAAACATCTCACCCCCACTAAAGCTTGGAAAGGCCATCGAAGGCAGAAATCAGGCTGCTGGGGCTGGATTTGGAGCTGATTCACTAGGCACGGAGGAGATAAAGCCAAGCACTCACTGGCGTGCGTGGCCAGCTTGCCAGCCGAGCTCATCTGTGGCAGCAAACGGACAGAGATCTGCAGTAATTGAATGGAATAATATACTGAACGGCAATTTCAAATATTTTCCATTCAGAGATAAATTAGGCTGTAATTAAATGGTGCCATTTAATGTACTGCCCAATAGATACGGTAATTGCTTTTTTTTTTGGAGAGGCAGCACAGTAATATCTACTCATTCGTAAAGGGATAATGATGCTAACTTAACCTCGTGCAGATATAAACAGCCACGTCAGGTATCACACCCCGGTGTGACAAACCCAGAAATTCACTTTGATCACAACAGCTTTGTTTAGTTCATCCTCTAATCCCCCTCCTGTTCCCATCCAAACCAGCCAAGCATCAGCACTGGTTTCAAGGGGAGAGCCGTGGGTCTTGCTCCTTCCCTGCCCCGAAAGCTGAGGACACCCTCTTACAGGAGTTTGAGGATGCAAAAGGGAAAGCTGACACCTTACCCATAGCTGTCTTCTCTGTATCTAGACAAGACCACCAGTTTAACCAGTATAGCTACTGGAAGTTTAATGCCAGAGTTTGCAAAGAGCCTGATTGGATTTGTGGCTTACGTGTGGCATGGGCCTTATCCCAAATTACTCACAGGCATCTCCCTCCCCAGAAAATCCTGCTGCCTGAGTAGAAAAAGCATTTCCCAAAATTTTAAGGGCTACCTGTAAATGTCTTGTACCAATGAGCTCCTGGAGCCCCATGTGTTGGGTATTACATCTCCCTTCATCTCCATCCATCGCCCTGCTCCCTGCTGGGTTCGTTCCCCCCACATAGAGCTGCCCTCTCCTTTCATCCCTGTTTTAATGAGCTATGTCATGGTTAACGATGCTCCTCTTTAAAACAGCAGTGGTAGGAACCAGGTTAATATTTGGGGCTGTTCTCTCAGGGTCCCTGCAAATCCAACCTAAATCCACAGAGTAAATTTTCCACGAGCACTGCATTAGTGAAGCAGGTCATTCACAACATGACTTATATCTATACCAGCAAAAGGAGCCCTAGAAACACTGTGATTTTACAGATGGCATCACTTTGCTCCAAACTATTTGAAGTTTACCCACTGATGATTTTTTCTGCATGATTTTTTAGTTCACAAAAGTTTGGTTTGCAAACAGCTAGAGACTTGTTAAAAAAAAAAAATATATATATATATGTATATGTTTGTATATACACACCAGGCCAGATATCTGGGGTGACTTTTGCAGTTGCACCCCATCCCTGCAACACAAGAATCAGGATGGTGGGGTGAAAGCTTGCACAAGGTGAATGCAAAAATAAGCTCCTGTTTGGAGAGGAGCCGTGGTGTTTACTGCAGCGGCGGCGGAGGAAGGATGGAGAACAGCCCTCCCTGGTTAATTTTAACAAAGCGCACATTTTGCTGGCTCTATCATGGGCTTGCATATTTTAACTCCTATCTTCTGTTCAGCAGCTAAAAAGAGACTTTCATTCCAGTTTTGGCTGCTGCGCCTCGTTTCCCCTTCACGGGCTGTGACACACTCGCTATTCTTACAGCCACCCTCCTCCTGATAATGGGGGAAAGATGGGGGTTCGTGAGACACCCCAGAGCTGCTCCCCGAAACGGGTGGGGGTCTTCTGCAAACACCGCCTCTTACAAGCCCATTCTCTTACGTACACAGCGAGGAAGGAATACGAATCAGTCCCGAGGCTAAATTAGCTTTCTGCCCATAGTTCTTCAGTTCTTCCAAGAAATTCTTACAGAGATATATTGGTATTAAATAGAAGAGATTAGAAGAAACCGTATAAATACAATCCATCATCCACAATTAGAAATAAACGAGGATAGGAGCAAGAGAAACGTTCTCTCTTTGAGTTTTTTTTCAGGAACACGCTTATGTGTGAATATATATACACATATATCAAAAACTGTATATATGTATACACACAGGCACAAATACATATATATCCATATAGTCAAGAATTTTTGTTAAAGTCAAAGCTCTACAGTATACATATACAGCATGTATAAATACCTATTTATAGGTATAGATGATATTTAGATATATATTGGATTTAGATATATGTTAGATATAGATATAGATGATATATAGATACAGTCATATGCACACTCTACATATACACAAGTGGACAAAAGGAACAGAGGACCTGCCTGCCTTGCCCAAAGCCAGGCACATTGTCACCCAAAAGCAATTTTATCCCAGTCTTTTGCTTCCTTTTTTTCTCCCCACCCTTGAAGACCCAGCTCCGGGAGTCAAGTGAAACTTTCATAACAGCTTTCTTCAAAAAGACAACCAGAAAAAGCCACTCAACTAAAACTTATATTCTCATTACCAACATCTCGCCACCAACATCTCCCCATCAGCATCCTGGTGTCACGCTGGGCTCCCCCAGGGGCTCAGGACCCAGGAGCAGGAGGACCCTCAGGGCACCCCAATACTGAAAGGGGGAATTGATTCACAAGCCAAACCCACTCCTCAACTGAACGAAGGCATAAATCATTGAGAAACTCCAATTGCCGGGCCAACAGGCAGCCCCAGCACCCCTCTTGCTGCCTCTCCCACCCGTGCTGCAGAAGGCACTTTTAGGAGCACTAAACTTACCAAAACCATTTTTAAAAAGACCTTATTTGTTTGGAAAGTGTGGGAGGTTGAAAGGTTTCTTTAAGTAGATTTAAAGTGAAAACCATTAGCGGTGCATTGTTCGTTCCATGTCTCTATCCATGACATGAGAACAAAATGATCTGATCTAAGCAAAACTTCTGGTTTCATAGCAACAACGAATATATATTTTTTGTAGGGAAATATAATGTAAATCGGCGCTTAGGTGCATAACTTGTGACTACTTTATTTCCTGTACTGAAGTCTGCTGAAACACTATTAAAATATAATTTAACTAAATGACTTCCTGGAAAATAATAATAAAAAACCCCACCTTCTAGTTTGAAAGCCAAAAAAATATCAAAAGCACAGTTGTGAAAGATAATAACACTCTTTAGCTCCTATATAGCGCTTTGCATGAGATCTCACAATACTTTTTGAAGAAAACAGTGTGGATTAACCCCTTTTTCAGTGCTGGGAATCAAGAGCCAGACCCGAGGAAATCATCCTGCTGTAGCTCTGAGGGTTAGAGACCGAGGCAGAAATAGAGCCCAGGTTTCCTCAGATGCTGGCATCTCCCAGGAAGAGACGGACTGGGTACAGAAATAGTGGGAAAAACTTCCAGAAGTCCTCAAACAGCTGAGGAAGGGGCGTTGCTTTTTCAAAAGTAATTTGGGTGTGTCAGTAATTTGGAGGTCGTTGAAGTCGTGTCTTTCACCAAGGTCCGTAAAGGTGCTTTGCTGGGACACAGAGGCTGAGAAAAGCATCTTTTCTGTTCTTCTTCCCATAGCTTTCACAAGATATAACCTGTGACCTGACACTCTACTCCACAGACATTGTCACCATCCTGTCCTTCCCTTGCCATTGCTACCTCATGGCCATTACCCCTTGGAAAGCAAAAAATAAGGTTCCAAAGTGTATTATATATTAAAAAATAGATATCTCGACTCAGATTTCTAGCTCTATGTTATTATCCAACAGATGAACAGCACCAGGTCCTTCTGCCCTGCAAATTTGGGGTGAAAATGGCCATGGGTCCCGTGCCTGGGCTAGATGCCAGCTTTAGAAAAAAAAATACAGTTTATGATACAGAGGTTTTTAGCCTCAATATTCAAGCACGTACCATCATCCAACTTCAGATACATCATTGTCAGTCCAGTCGATGAGAAGCTGGCTAAATTTTAGGTGATGCTGGGAGCAGGAGAAATTGGGCTGTGCTTTTCTGGGCTGCTCATGTATAAACTACTACAATGACCCCAATGCCCCAATTAAAGCAAAATTTAACCAGTCCAGATCTTGCCTTCAATCCTCCTCATTTTCTACAAAATAAAGAGAATGGTCCCTTTAGGGCAATCGAGTCTATGAGTTTTCAGGGCTATTTTGTCAGAAATCCCTCCCACAGGCTGCCACTTCTAGAGTTTCCCTTCCCCAGGGGGAAAATGGGGATACAAGGGACTCGGAGTGATGTCCTGATGCAGCAGAGTGGGTTGGGGACGCTTGGGTCACAGCCATTCCTCACCGCCCCTGGCAAAGTCTTCGTGTGCTTCGCTTCCATCCCCATAAGAAAAAATGCTCCTGATGTTTAGTTGAAACTCCCTTGCTGCTGTTTAAACCCTTTATTTCTTTTCTCGTCCCTAATGAACAATAACAGAGAGACATTATCGCGCAATATAAAATATTAAACACCTGTTGTAAATATTAAACGATACACAAATACAACTTGGCAAAGCTGACGCTCAATACATTGTTTACATTGCTACTGATTAATATTGGAGATTAAAATTAATACTCACATAATATAAACATCAACATGCTTTTAGCATGCAATTAAGCCGAACAATTTCATCAGCACAAAATGTTCTTCTCATCCTTGCAAAATGAGACACACTAAAACCTAAGCAGGTCTGAGAATATCACTGAAATCAAACTCCAAATACAAAACATTTTTATCACGAATTTTTTTTTTTTTTCCAGTCTGGAAGGCAAGAGTTGCAGAAATTCCACCGCGATGGGCAGATCGTCTTGTCTTCTCCACTGCAGCGTCCGTCCACCTCTTCACCAATAAAACAGGGCCATGAGAGCCACTGATTATTCTTTTTCTGAAAAAAAAAATTAAAATGGGATGAGTTAAAACAACTGTTGGGTTTAAGGCACATGGAGTCTTCCTTTGGCATGGCTCAAGCCTGGCAAGGTCTCAGCTGGAGATACCATCGCGGTGAGATGCAAACAAACTTGGAAGAGCCCAAAGGGATGAAACAAAGACTGCCAAAGATCAAGAAAACTTAAGATCTAAAGAAAACGGGGAAAAAAGGCTGAGGGAAGACCTCCCAACAGTCCTCAGAGGTATAACAGCCTTCTGGAGAAAGGAGAGCATGGTTCTCCACATCTCCTGCAGGTAGGACAAGAAGCAGTGAATTAAAGTGCAGCACAGTTGGGTGAGACTTGAGGAAATCTGTCTAACGACAAGGTTAATTAAGCAGCGGTATAGATTGGCTGGGGAAGCAAAGGCGTTTACATCACTGGAAATCTTTAAGAACAAGTTAGACAAGCATGTAAGAACGATGCAGAACAGTGTCACTTTGGAACAGACAACGTGTTAAATAGCCATTTACTTCCTCTGACTGCTCTTATCCTCCGCTTTTTATCTCCCCAGGAGTCAGTCCAGATGGATTTCAGCCACATGGGAGCTAAGAGGTATGTTAGCTCCTCGGCAAGCCAACCAGCACGAGTGGAAACCAAACCCAGGAGATCCCCGCAGGGAAAACCTCTTCCCACTGTCCTTGTCCGGGATGTCCCAGCACTGCTCCGTGCTCCATCTAAAAGATCCATGACTGGTGCCTCTGATGGATACAAGGATGTAAAGCAGAGAAGACGAAATATGGGTGTATAATTAGGTGACGACACATGTCCTGGCAGAGGATTGCAGCGATAAAGCATGCCATATGCTCCGGCTCCTATGTAAATCTTCCTCGGCTGACATTGTTAGGGAGCATTTGAGAACATACGCCGGTCCCTTATGTTTTCTCTGTCCTTCGCAAATGTTGCCAAGCGCCAAATACCTAAACACAATTAACCTCTGACATTGCATCGAAAGGCTCTGCTACATCCTCAGAGAGCAGGGAGCTTCTCCCAAAAATCCTCGCAGCACCCTGCCCCAACAGCAGGGAGATTGGCCTCCAGGGCGTTGGAGTTTTGACCTTGGCTGGCAGCAAAAAAACACAACAGCCGCTCACTCACCCTCCTCCCACCCACGGATGGGGAGAGAATTAAAGGGGTGAAGGGAAAAGAGACTCGTGAGTTGAGATAAGAACAACTTAATAACTAAACTACAATAATAGTGGAAATAATAATGATGATAATAATAGTAAGGTGTACAAATATACAAATGAGTGATACAGAGTGAAACTGCTCACCACCCCATGACCAAGGCTCAGCGAGTTCCCAGACAATGATTCTGGAGCTGGGAGAGTCCCGAAACCTCAATCCCGGAAAAGAGGTNCCATCAGTGTGTGATCAGCTTCTCCTCAGCACCAACCCAACACAGCCTCACCCCAGCTGCTGGGCAGAGAGTTCCCTCTGTCCCAGCCCAAACCAGGACACCAGGCCAGAACAAATCCATAAGTGTTGCAGCAGCCTGCATGGGGAGTAGACGTCACTTGTCCCCTCCAGCCTTTATCAACAAAGAACTGGTGAGTTGAATGTGCTGAATTGATCCCAGTTTGGGATCAGCAAGACCCAAATGAGGAGGTGTATCCAGGCAGTGCCCAGGGCATCCCGGCCATGACCTGGATCTCAGCATCCAGAAAGCCACCAGTACAAATTGTTGAGCAATTTAGAAGAATTAGATCAGAGGAAAATCAGGGGATGAGAAATTGCCAACAGGGATTTTTTTCAAGAGCAAATTCCTGTCAATCCTTTTGACTCTTTGACAAGAAAAGCAGCCTGCCTGATGGAGGGAAGCCGTAGCTGTGACAGATCCGCACTCCGGGGAGGCTTCTGGCACCGTCTTGGCTGACAATTTTGCAAACAAACAAGGGAAACCTGCTCCAGGTGAGGTTATAAAGGGGAGGCACAACAGAGGGGAGAAAACCTGTGCTCAGCAAGCTGCTATCACATTCCTTGCCAGGCTGTGAGGGGATCTGAAGGGGCACCTAAACATTCAAAATTTGCATTAGCAACCCTGATGACAGACTAAAATGTGCATTATGAAGTGTGTGGATAACTCTGGGCAGTGAGGGCTGCAAGGTTTTTGGAAGGCAGATAATGAGAAACAATCTTAATAAATTCACGGCGTTTATTCTGAGTGAGCTAGACACAATTCAGTAAGAACAGAGAAGTAAAGAGCTGTGTTTTGGATGGGTACTAACACCTAAATCCAAGTTGGGGAATAGATTTTGGAGGGGTCTACAACCCCCGAAAAATAGCTCAGGAGGTTGTGATGGGATCCAGCTTGGGATGATGCTCAGAAGGGAAGGGGCAGGTGCAAGGGCCACCCTTGGGTGCATCTGTGGGAGGTGACACCTCCCCTTGTGCTCCATGCTTCGACTCACTGCCGTGCACCACAGCTTGAGGATAATACCGACGAGCTGGAGCTGGTCCAGGAAAGAGCAACCAGACATGGGCTGGAAACAACAGCCAATGCGGAAAAGATTAAAGAATTGGGGGCTGCCGACCTTTTCACCATCTGCTATTATTAAAAAAAAAAAAAAAAGCTCAGGTTTTGTCTACTTTACCCAGAGACAGCGTGCTAATTGGATATGTTCAGCTGCATATTTCACAATAAGCAGCTTCACGGCAGTGGTTGGATCCCCAAAGCGGGTCTCTGACCTGCAAAGGGCTCCTGGGCTGCGGTTTTCCATGGCCCAGGTCACGATTTCCCTCTGCTGATCATTCTCAGCTGCTTCTTAACTCCCGAAGCTCACAGAAACGCCAGTGACGAGATTCTTTTATTAATTGATTAATTATTATTAATTTTATGAAAGCTGGCTATGGATACATACATTTTGCTGTACCTGTCCTGGAACAGCTGTAGACGTTGTTCTTCATTCAGTTGCTGCTTTCCACCTTTTTTTTTTTTTTTTTCAAATTTATTTTCCAAATCACTTCTTTGGAGTCTTTCTTTTCCCTCGGGTAGGTTCTCTGAATCTGTTTCATTCCCAGTGGAGGTCTGGGCATCAGTGCTGAGGAAGAGGGATAACAGCCCCCGTCACGCGGGGTGGGCAGAGCAGCCATGGTACCTATTGTTCTCCACATCCGCTGCGGCTACCAGAGGAGGAAATCAGTTTTATCTGAAGCAAAGAAAGACACCGATTAGGAAAATTATTAGGAAAAACTTCCTGGCAATAGTGTAGCAATGCATGGGAACAGACACCGCAGGCAGTTGCGGGAACAGCTGTATTTTTAAGACAGGCTTATAGGAGATGCTCTCCCATACACCAGCTCCTGCAATGTTGTCACCTCATCATCTGTGGTCCACACCTGATCCTTTCCCAGGCTGATTTTCAGGGTTCCCCTCTTTTCCTACCCCATCACATCACCTCTGCTGGCATCCCTGCATCTCTCCTGCTTTGACAGCATCACCCTCCAGGGTCTCACCTGGACCTTGGGCACCCACTACACTTAGCATCCCTCTAAAGGTTCAGAAGATAATGTACTTCTCCGAAGGGCTGGGAGAAGGGCAGAGCCTTTTGCAAGGCAGCGGGGTGGATGGGGGGCGAGGGCGGGTGTCTCACCTTCCCTTGTGAGCAGCACTTGGCAGGAGAAGCTCGGCTGGTACCTGCTGCAAGCCCAGCAGCAAGAGGAACATGCTTGCAAGGTCTGCTCTGGGAGCCCACCCAAGCATCATCCATATGCAGGGGGTCCATGCTAATGGGAAAGCCACCTGTGATTTCCCTACAAGAGAAAAAAAAAAAAAAATCTGTTTTTTTTCTGCTAGCCCCAGCAAAGCAGGCAAGCAACCAACCCCAAAAGCTGTCAGCTCCCTTTTAACCGAATTGCTCAGGTGGCTCACAAATCCCATGTCTAGTAGGATTTGCTCATTTATTTATTTGTTGTGGGGTGGGGGGAATCAAACAATGAAATATGTTGTTCACTCAGCACTTTTCAGGTATCTCTCTGCCCCATGTTACACCTAATCTGGGACAAAACGGGGATGCTGAGCCACTACGCATAGCTGGGCGCGGAAATGCACATTGGGATGGATGTCTCAGGAGGTTCTGCCACTCACCATCCTGCCTGGGATGAGCACACATTTCCTAAAAATCCAGGGGAAAAAAAAAAAAAATCCCTTCTCCTCCACCTGTGCCCTTGCTAATCATCTCAGCAGATATCTCAGCCCATCAGGCGTGGTGGAGGGAACCCCCCCTTGTCCCAGCAGGTCACCGAGCCCCGTGGTGTGAGGCAAAGCCTGAAAGCCATTCGGATGCTCACACCGTGGCACGAAGCCGCACGGATCCGAGCCAGAGGCCAGACCCACAGACCTGCAGGCAAGAGGGTGCCGCCGGGATGCTGCCAACAAGCTGCTCCTGGCATCCACCACTCTCCAGCATCCCTGCCCTCCCAGAAGCATTTCTGCTTCAATATTTCCATCTATCTGGTAACAAAGTCGTAGCTGTACTGATATCATTGCTATCACAAATGCAATGGTCAGGATCGGATCTCTCCTCTGAGTCAATGCCCGCTGGTTCCCGATATTCCCTGCTTTCCCTGTGCGTCTCTCCATTTCCAGCTAATAAAATTACACTGCTCGTTTCTAACCGGCAAAAAAAAATTTCCGACCCCAGGCTGAGGCTCCCTGGGGTCTTGCAGGGTTTCAGGGAAAGGCCACAACCCGCAAGGGAAGGAAGCTTCAGCAAAGAGATGTATTTTTGTTACCGTGGCTGTGTTTTAAGTTTCTATAGCTACCAGGAGCAAGCTGCTGGGAAATACTGCTGCACCCTTCCCAGCACGCTGCTTTTGAGTGGAAAAGCAAGAAACGGGGCCCATCGGAAAGGGCTTTTAACTTCCCAGATTTAAGCATCTTTCCTCCTCCCATCTCTGTACCCCCGTTCTGGGTGGGATGAGTACATTTGGCTGCGCGCTAGCCATGCTTCACCAAGCTGGGAGATCAGATTGCAAGGCCAGATGCAGCACAGCTTTCCCGCAGAGCTGCGAGCGACAGTGGCCAAGGACCCCAAAATCAGCGGGGAAGCAGAGTGCCAGGCTGAGCGGGGGCTGCTGCCGGAGGGGATGTTCCCCAGCCCTCAGGTCTCCTGCTCCTGGGCATCAATGTGATGTCCTGGTGGGTATCCCTCTCTCTGCCCTGCAAGGATCCTCCAGAAATGCAAACCCCACTCCGTTTTTCCTCCTTTTCCCTCTTTCCATCAGGCTTCCAGCATTTCCATACACATCTATAAACGCACACAGCATCCAACAGATAACATTTAAATACCTTGTAACTCTGCTGTCTGATTTCAAGGGACTCCAGCCTTCAGAACAAGAAGAAAAGGGCCAGAGGAGAGTCACAAAAAGTCTCTCAAAAGACCCCTCTGAGCCCACGCTGGACCCCGAGGTCACCTTTACATTTTAGTGCTTGCTTCCCCAGCTCACTGTAACACGGAAATCCACCTTCCCTTTACAAACAATGAGCCAGTCTTCCCTATGTTGTTGTTTTTTTTTTTTTAACACGGTGCCTAAATTGCTCCAGGGGGACTGAGGGGTACTCAGACACAAGACGATAAGTAGGGGTTGAGTTATTTGAGTCCTAGGGGTAACTTCTCATTTTGTTCAGGGGCAGAAGCATTATCTAGATCCAAGGTGTTTCTTCTCCTTCTGCGAAGCGTTGGGACACAACAGTCCAGAGTAACACACTCACATCCCTTCTAGTTTATATTCTTGTAATAATTTGGTCGTCTTTCCACAATGCACGCACACATGTACATGGATGGGTTGGTCCCTCGGTACTTATGAAATAGCAAAATGTGAGGCTCAGGAGGTCAGAGGTTGGGTTCGTACAAACATCCTGAAGTTCAAATATTTTCCCAAAGCTTGTCTGAACTTTATATGACCTTCTTCAGTCTGGAAATGTGAGGCAACTGGTGTTCCTCATGAGATTACCAACACATCATGAATCTCGCAAAGTCTGCAGCGTCGCTAGCCGCAAACACTTTTCCTGGAGCGTTTGGTCCTTGGTCTCAGCTGCCGACCAGGGCCAGGAGGGCTGGGATCTGGGTCACGGTCAAATGCCAGACGATGCTTTGGAGAGCTTCCAGGTGGCCTCCAACAGTATGGACATGGCCTTCAGGCGTTCCTCCACCTGTCCTTGCATCAACCCTTGAGACCCAAGCCCCAGAAACCAGTCAACGAGGTTTCCTTATCAAGCAAAACTCTACCCTGAGCTCTGCTTTGCCAGCTCTAAGGCAGGGATGACCATCACCTGGATGGTGGAGGAAGGCTTGAAGATGACAAATACACACCATTACCTGTAACGCTGTTATTCCGCAATTCCTGGGATGTCCTGCCCTGATTCAACTCCCAGCCCAAAAAATGCTGGGTGCACATCTAGCAAAGGACAGTTACACATTCTCATCTTCATTATAAAATCTGGCAGCTTCCCTCAGCAGGGAGATGACTCAGATGCTGAGCCTGAACACAGCATTTTGCAGATATCCAGAAACTGCCCAGAAGTGGCAGCGAACACTGGGATCCTGGTGAACATTTTGCTGCCTGCTCACTGAGATTACAAGACCTTTCATGACACTCAAATCACTATTCTTTAACATCACTCACAAACCAAACAAAGCCATCTCAGGTCAGCAGATTAGTTAACTTAACAGCACGCAATATATCTGCCGTTGTTTCTGACGTGCAATTTGCTACTTTTTGCTCTTGTCTGAAATGACAGAAGATTAACAGTCTCTCTCCTGGGTCTGCAAAAATCTCCTTTTACCACCGAAACTAATTACTCTGTTAACCGCTAATGCTGCCGAAGGAGAGCTAATGAGTCGCTAGCCAGTGGGCGTTTTATCTGCTGTGCACAAAAAGCTACAGCCGTACCATATGCAGCACCAACAGAAAACTTCTGCAGTGGCCACAGCCTGCCTTGCAAAAGAGAAAACCGTGGAGGAGGGAAAGCAACTCCTCCGAAACACCTCTCCCTGCCTCCATCCCCTGCGATGCTCAGAAAAAACACCCGTGGAGTTGTAAATGAAAGGATGCCCCATTGCTTTTCCAGCCCCAGGACATCGTCAGCCTTAATGAGTTAATATTGTTAAATCCTTCTGTGCTCATCAGCTGGGAAACAGCCTAGGAAAGGTGCTTTCGAGGACGGCCCTCCCAAGGCGATGTTTGTACATTCCCATTTCCTCCAGCCGTCTGCTGCCTTTCCACCTTCTCCCAGGAGACGTGTCCTGCATTGTGCATTTCTGTCATTGCTGCTGGTTTTATTAGTATCGTCATCATCGCTTCTTAATATTAATATCGTAGAAGCAGCTTGGAGAGCTAATCATGGTCCCGGACGCCTTCATGCTTTTAAACTAAAAGAGGAGAGATTTAAACTAGATAAAAAGAAGAATTTTTTTTACTGCAAAGGTGGTGAAACACTGGCACAGGTTGCCCAGAGAGGTGGTAGATGCCCCATCCCTGGAAATATTGAAGGTCAGGTTGGACGGAGCTCTGAGCAACCTGGTCTAGTTGAAGATGCTCATTGCAGGGGGGGTCCCTTCCAACCTAAACCATCCTATGATCCATGTTGCACAAACACTGCTGGAGATATCCCACACTCGCCCCAGTCACCCTCTGGGGCAAACTGAGTAAATTCAGGGCTCTGCTGTGCGTTGTCCTACCTAAAAAACCTCTACACTCATCTCTAATGCACTCATGGACTATACAACCACAGCCCACAGCAGACCAGACCAGAAGCAGAGTCTGGAAGGAGCCAAGTGAGTCTTTTCCTCCGTGAGGCTGAGACGAGGGATATTTGGGGAAAACACTCATGATTTGGTTCACCTGTGAATGGTTACCTCTAGTAGGACAGGTCTTTTCTCTCCATCGCAGCAGTTCTTTGTGCATTAGACACCTCTGGTGGGCTGGGAAGATTCCTACAAGGGATGGAGCACGACTGAGCATCACCCCACAACTTGGTTTTCCTAAAATGCAGCATCTGGTCATTGGTGGTACCTAGTAGGACATGAGCCAAAACTCCCAGTTTGCTTTTCTTCCTCCAACACTAACCCGCTCCTCAAAGGTTCCATTTGTCTGTAGGGTTGCTGATGCTATCCATTGTCCCTAGGATATCACAGGAATTAAATTAAGACTGCACAGTGGGGCTCAGAAGTGAAAAACCACCACAGGTATTGGCAATACCACAAATTTTGCATTGGACTTTCCTCCCCAAGCAGCCACTTCAAATTCTTCCATTTCCCCAGATCAGCACCGGTGAGGAAGCCCTTATGGGAGCAGACCTCAAAGCAAAACTCATCTCCAAGGTGCCAAGCGCAAATGCTCGCAGTGGTGGACACCTAAAACTTGGCAACCCTGTTTGTGTTCACTGCAGCAATGAGACATTAACACCAATTGCTGTCGTGCCACAGCCCATGTTCACTGAACCCAGAGGAAACAAATTCTCCTTGACCTCAGCAAAGCCAGGGCTTGGCCCAGGGGGCAGAAATACCCACGTCTGTTGCTGACCTTATGGTGGGCAAACCCCAAGCTAGGAGCGGAACAGACCCTGGAGCGAACCCTAACAGATTGGGATGCCCAGACATGCCTGCAAGCTTCCCAGCTCTGTTTCCATCCTCAAGCACGCTAGATCTGCACTCACACCTACACTTTATCAAGCATCTCCCCTGTCCACACAGCAGGCTATTCCGCTGCATGTCACCAGTTTTCGACCTATGGATTTGTGGTGTTAACTACGCTCAGCAAAAGCAGCAGCACTGCCGTCAGGAAGCAGTCTCCACGCTTCTCTACCTTCCTGCCCGACTCACAGAACTCCTCCGAGTCCTCTGTGACCAACTTTCTATGCTGTGCAGCCTTCCCCAGCTCCCCCGGTTTTGAGCGTATTGCATTCTTTGATGGATCATTCAAAGGCTCCAATAACCACGTCTCAGGTTTTGTAACCTTTCCTGAGCGCTGCCTACCGCTGTTGTTTACATCTGGGACTTTCAACTGCACAACGGTTCCTTCATAAAAGCATTAGTTCCTCGTGCTCGGGTTGAATTCATTGCTCGAAATTGTGCCTCTCCAAGTGTTTGCATACATCGTCTGTGTTTGCTACGGCCAGAGAGCAGCTCTCTGCTTCCTGGGGAGAAATTGCTCCTTCGAAAACATCCCCTGCATAGTTACGATGAGTTCTGAAGGAAGAGAAGAAAGTGTACGGTACCACCAAGGTGGAAAAAAGTAAGTCAAAGCGCTTCAGAGACTCCTGAAAGCCTGAAAAGCTTCTGGAAGTGGAGCTGGGAGTGGGGAGGACTTGCAAGGGAGGGGGTGCTGAGGGAAAAGTTGGGTTTCCCCTGTTTTTGCCTTCTCCATTGCCTTCCCCATTCCCACCATGGAACCACAGGGTTCTGCTCAGGAGAAGGGACTAGTCCCATCCCATGCCAACACGCCAGACTGGGGAGCCAGATCAGGGCACGCAGAGCCCTAGGGGGCTGGAGCCCATAGGTGAAGTCAAGTGACACAGTTGGGAGATCATTTCAAGTCAAATTCAGCATTTTAGGGAGCTCGGGAATAAATAACATTACCCACGTAGACCAACCCACCACAGAGGCACCCTTGGGGTTTCACACCGGTTAAATGGGACCTTGATTTATGTCATCTGCCACTGCAAAGGTCTCAGGGCTCCTCCATTTTCAAGATGCTCCAGCTAATCCAGGACAAAGAAAACAGCTTTCCTGTAGGAGGCAGGGGACACCCTTGTGGGCTGCTGTCCACCCTGGTCTGGAGCCTCTGTGGTTCCCTCTTCTACACAGACCAAGAGACTTTCCCTCACTCAGGGCTCAACATCCGCGTCTTCTAGGTGAAGCTTTAACCCGGGTCTTGCCTTGGACCACTCACCGGAGCCATTCGCCTCAAGGTGAGAGCAGCCAGAAGACCCTTCGGCGCCCAAGGAAAGAAGGAGAAGATGGGGCAGAGCAGGGGTTAAATGTTCAGACACCTCATCGCCCACATCAAATCCCTTCCAGGACAAGAAGCCAAAAAATCATTTCAAACCAACAGCTGTAAAGGTCACAAAGGAAACTGCAGCATTGAAATAACGTTTTTGGCAGAGCAGAGGAGCACGCTCAGAGCCACAGGTCGGCCGGCACCTTTTCACCCCTCCAGCCAACCAGACACCATCAGCCCTCACAATGCCATGGCCAAGCCACCACCAGTGACATCCTCTCACCTTGCCTGGCCCCATGTTGTCACCAGGAGCAAACTGAACATCATCGAGTGTGGGTGTTGCACAGCCAGAGATGCTGGGAGCGGGAGCTACCCCCCACCAAACATCCCCCATGGGTGGTGGGCTTTGATTCCTCCCTGTAAACATCTTCCTGCTCAAGGAGCACGAGCTGGAAAACAGGCTGTTTCTGGGGCAGGCAGCAGTGGTAGGTGATGTGCCTCTTTGCTGTCCATATAATCTCGGGTTTTCACAGTAACAGCAAAATACCAGAGATGTCTGACCACATAGGAAGAGTTTTAATGACGCTGAGCGAACTCTGCCTGCACATGGACCTAAGCAAAACCTAGGTGGAGAGAAAAAATCAAAGCAAAACTCCTTTTTTTTTTTTTTGCCCAGAAAGGTTTGCTTTGTTTTGTGTCTCCTCTCTGGAGAAAACAAACAAACAAACAAACCACAGCATATTTCTAGGGGCGAAAAAAAGCGCAAACATCTGTGTTTTCCTCATTCTGGCTAGACCCAAGACAGTTCAGCCCAGGAGCACTGCTGCTGGCTCCTGGGACTGAGACATCCTTTGCTCCTCTTTTCTCTCCACCACAACCTTTTAAGTCAAAATTCATCTGCCTTGACACGATGCTGTACATTGACGGAGAGCAGTGCATAAGGTAGCAGGGCAGGGACCAACAGGGAGGCACTGATGCCCTGACATCTCATCCCTCCAGCCAACCTCCAAACCATTTTTGCCAACCCAACGCAGCCTCCCCTCTCCCTGAGCCTCTTTCCTTTCCTTCCTGAGTCCCATAGCCAAGTTTTGGCCCTTGGGCTGGGTTCCTCCCTGCTCTTGGGGAGCTCTTCTCTATTTACTTTCCCATCGCATTTCACCTTTAGCACATTCCTCCCAGCTCCAGCGGCTCACTTGTGAGATGCCGCATTTTTCAGATTGCTGCCATAAACCCGCAAATCGGCCGTTACAGCGATTATTGGGTGACCACATGCATCTGACCCCAGCACTTCATTTGGGGAGGATTTTTTTCCGCAGCATTTCATTTAATCAAGCAAAACCCACCCAAGGGTCAGCAGGGATCCGAGTACTGCCCCTGGAAGAGCCCCTCCGCAGCCTGAATGCAGCCTCTGTTGTGGCTCACACCAGCACCACTATGCAAGATGCCCCAGGCTCCCCATTGTACGGACAGCCCTGGCCCGGGGGGGGACATGGCAGTGCCACCCTGCCCATCTGAACCCCCTGCCAATGCACACAGCCGCCGGAGCAGATGTGCACAGCTGTATGCGAGGCTGGAGCCCCCACAGAGCCGGGGGAGAAGCAAAGCCTGATTTTTGCAAAGCCTGGGGCCAGAGTGGTGAGCCAGGGAAGCCATGGATACTGAAACCCCCTATTTAAAAAAATATTTCAGATCATCAGTTGCTCGTCCTGCCTTTTTTTTTCCTAAATTAACACTCTGGGATCACAACGGCTTGTAGCTAGATTTTGTAGCAAAGCTGGGCTTGGCTGTTAAGAAGACTGGTCTTTCTGATCCACACCCTAAAGCAGCAAAAAAAAAAACCCATCATTTTTCCCAGCACCCACCAGCCTTTTATTCTGGTTTTTAGGGTCGTAGCACAGGGCACGTGCAGTGCTGGGGGCAGTGGCAGACCCCCAGGCAGGAGCACAGCCTGCAAGCACAGTGAAGACCAGCACTGGTGGGCTTGCAATGAGCAACGAGGTGTTTGGCCACCACCCTCACAAGGTCTACGTCCCCTCCGGGAACCCAGCCTGGAGCCAGAAAGACATTACGGATGCGCCCTGGGGGAAGTGACTCGCAATATCCCTGGGCTACCAGACACACCTGAGCATGACTTGATGGACAAGGCAAAGCAAACCTGGTGAACTTACTTGGCTTTTGCTGCTGATGTCCTTAAAACAATTGGTTTGTCGATGCACCGGAGAAACAAAACGGGGAAAAGGCAATTACGGAGGAGGCCAGCATCGTATTAGGGATCGCTGCTGCTCCCGCTGCTGCTATTAGTGTTATTGTCCTCTTCCCTCTGAGACTTATTAAAGTGCTTACATGAGAGCCAGACTCTCCTGAAATGTCAGTGAGCACCAAGTGCTTGAAAATCCAGCCCTGCAGTGCCCTGAAAATTTTGTTGATTACTTCAGCCATTGTACAATCACGAGAAAGCCCAGCAAGCCTGCCCTCAGGTGCATCCCAGCCACGTACAACAGCGGGAAACAGGGAGCAGAGGAAGGACGAGGAGGAGACGTTGTTTTCGGGCTTCTTCCTCTCACCCAGTCATGCCAAGAACATTGCATGGCAATTCTTGGTGCCATGGGACAAATCCTGCCACTCGCATTCAAGCACGGCAGCTGGGTGATGGGTCTCGTTGCAGTGCAGCCGTTTCCGCAGACAAGGTGTCCCAGGAGCGCAAGTTTTCTGAAGACTGCCGAACACTCTGCTCCTGTTGTTCAACAAGGGTTGCATGTGGTGACCAAACCCATTGTCTGCTGGGAGTGGGGCATCAGGAAGGCAGATGGGCATCCTGCCAGGTTTCCAGAGCAGATATCCTCCAAATTGATGCATTCCAGGGTTTGTATTTTGCTAAATGAATGTCCCCTGATGTAACACATCCCAGAAAATGTCCTTCCCTTCTCCTTGTTCCTGAATCTCCCTTCACCCTCTCTTACCACTGTGTGAGCTCCTATTTTCCTGTATCTTCAGAGCAAGCTCCCATGTTCTCCATTTCAGGGAGGGGAAGGGACCTCCATGCATCCTCATCCATCCCCAAACCCCTCCACCAGCCTTAATAGAGTTGAGCAAAGTAATGACCTGATCCCAAAGGAAAGCCAGATTTTCTGCACTTTGCTGCAAATTCCAAGTGGCTGCAGCTGCAGGAACAGCCCCCGAAACTCTGGAGCTGAGCAGGAGCTTTCCTAAAGGTGGGATACGTTACAGCAGGCAGAAGTGGCTGGGTCTGGTTTTTGTGGTGTAAGTGTGCAGAGGTACGTTCAGAAAGCCAGTGCCAGCCCAGGAGAGCTGTTGGTTCAAACGGCAGGATGGGGAGCAGACATGCTGGAAGCAGTAGGACAAGGGGTAATGGTTTTAAACTGAAAGAGGGCATATTCAGACTAGATAGAAGGAAGACATTTTTTTACAGTGGTGGTGGTGAAACACTGGAACAGATTGGCCAGAGAGGTGGGAGATGCTCCACCCCCACAAACAATCAAAGTCAGGTTGGATGGGGCTCTGAGCAACCTGGTCTTGTTGAAGGTGTCCCTGCTCATGGCAGGGGGGTTGGACTGGATGGTCTTTGAGGCCACTTCCAACTCAAACCATTCTATGATCCTATGACTCTAAGGGAACTGGACATGTTCCCAGTTACCCTGCAGCTGTGTTCAGCCAGGACTGGAGAACAAGTATCAGATCTCCTGGTTCCCAGCCCAGATACCTGTTCATGGTTAATGTTTCTTTTGAACTTTCCCTCCTCGCAGGCTGCATGGCCATGGATAGTTGTTGACTTCTCCCCTCCACAGGACATCGGTGGTTTGTGTTTTGCAGACGTCCAAAGCACAGGTCCTTGCCGAGGCAGACACAGTGGGCTTGCTGTCTCCTGGGGAGTTATATTTGCTCTTCCTTTCCTCGCTGTTTTCCTTAACCTAAAATAAGATGTCTTAGACTGAAAAAAAAAAAAAAAAAATGAGAATGTTTTGCTCCCAGAGTCTGGATAAACATATCGCTTCCCAAGCCTTAAATAGAGCTAATGGGATGAGCCGTGGGGAGCCCATTGAGATGCAGCAGCTTCAGAGGCTAACGAGAAACGCCAAGGCAATGGGGCCCCATTTGCTTCCTCCATCTATCTGCCCTGCCAGACCCACAAAAGAGCTCTGCTTGGCCATACCCCACGCTACAAGGCTGAGAAATCAGCCCCCATCTGCCTTGCTCTTTCTCTCCCGCAGTGTTTCCTCGTTAGGAGTACGTGGCTGTAATTAGCGCAGCCCGTGCCCGCCCAGAGCCCCTCCTTGGGGACAGCTGCCGGCTGGAGCCATTTATTTTTTTCCCACCACAAACCAGCGTTCGTGTGCGAACGTGTCGCTGGCTGGGAGCTGAGCTCTGCAGCGGCGAGAGGGCTTGGTGCTCCTCCTCCCCCATGAGCTGGGAGGAGGTCTGGGAAGGTTTGGCTTGCTTGAGAGGAAGAACAATGATCTGTTTTGGCCTTTTGATGGCAGAGGAGTTAGTCTTGTTTTGCTTGGATGGGCTTGTTTTCTACCTCAGACCACGTCTCCCCAGATAAAATGAAATGTTTAAATGTTATCAAGAGCAGATAGTGTTGAAATTGCTTCTTCCATCAGTTGTAGACAGGGCTAGCTGATTAGCCTTCCACATGTTGCATCAATTTAAGAAACAAAGAAAGTGATAGCAGGCTTGGTATTTCTCAGAGACCCTTTTGGAAATGTCCAGAGGATGAGTCCAGAGGAGATGATCCACCATCAGGTCTTAAAGGTGGGCCAGGGAGAAAAGAAGCCCATTTGGCCTGGCTCAGTATCTCAGAGAAGACCGAGAGGAGTCACCTACACCATCCTCTGCTGGAAACTCCTGGGATGCAGGCAAGCCCTGCACCCCAGATCCTCCCGCGCATCACCAGCCCTTTTCGCTTGTGCTGGGGAACACTAGCAAAGCACATTTCATTCGGTCAGAACAGCGTGGCACATAAAGAGCCTGCTGAAATGTTGACACAAGTCCTTCCTCAGCAGCAGGCATCTACAGGAACCCCAGCAGGAAGGGGACGTTTGCTCATGACATCAGTTCTCAGCTGGGGAGGGCAGGAAAGATGCTCTCCTTGGGTGGCAACCATGGCAGAAAATAAAGCAGCTGGTTTCTGTGGAATCCTGCATCCAGTTTTGCCATTCCTTCCTTCTCCCACCTCCAAAACATGACATGGGGAATGAGTCCCTTTCCTCCCGTGCGACAGTCTGAATGCAGGGACTTGCCTAAAACCACTACCCCACACCACCTAAAACATATATCTCCTGCTGCACGATAAGACTTCAAAGGTACCTGTGCTCAGCAGTGACAGCAGCCCGCTGCTCTATTTCCTCTACAATTTTGCATCTGCCATCAAAGACACCTGTGTAGGAATCACAGTTCCACCACCATAGGTGACGTAGGTACAGAACCTCCTTTGTCCATCAACACCAGGCACCATTCAGCCATTAAATCAGCCCTGTAATGTCTCTCTGCTCTTTCTAGGTGCCTTAATTTTGTTTGCCTTCATATATCTTTCAAACTAATCCACTTCAAAGCTGGCCTTGCAAAAATAACCTTGCCTCTGGGAAAAAAAAAAACTAAAAAAAAATATTCTTCTGCCCTCATGAGCCTGACTTGCACCCTGCTTGGGAGGACATGCCAGCCGGAGGGGACCTCTGGCTGCCGACCGCCCGCTCCGCCTCCAGACTTCTTGTTCTACCCTGAGCCAATTTCCTGGAGATGTTGCAGAGAAAAGCACGGTCAGCCCTTTGAAACTCCCCACTCAGCCTCTCTCGGAAACCAGATGTCACCAGGGCCAGAGACTGCCAGCCCCAAACATCTCGGTCGACAACGAAAAGATGTTTATGCTGCTGATGGGAAACGACCCAGCGAGCAAAGGAAGCTGCTCGGCAAGGGAGGGAGATTCAGCAAAAACAATGTGAGTCAGCAGACGAAACGGGAAGTGATGGCGATGATGATGGGCAGGGGAAGAGCTGATGGCCTGGGAGACACAAACAGCGGGTTCAGGCAGGTAAAGCAGAACTGGACTGGAGAGCGGCTGCAGGGATGCAGGAGATGCTCACAGAGCTGCTGCCCTGCAGCAATGGGGCAGCCACAAGCTGGCTGAAGAGGAGATGATTTTCTCTCCAGCTCAGTGACGAAAAAAAAATAATGTGGATTGAATAGGGCACGAGTTAAGCAGCCTACCACACTGCTGCTGATTTACCATTTATTTACCATCAGGACATAAATAGGCTGAGCATGAAGGATGCCTGAATCAGACTGACTCAGCTCAGTGGGTGAAAGCCTGGGAAGAAGCTTCATTTCCTTCAGCTCCAGGGCAAAAGTATTTAAGGACAAGGACTTATCCAATGTGAGTCCCACAGTGATCTCCAAACCACCCTTGAAGCCAGCTGGTTAGAAAATAAACCTTCCCATACATTATTGAGGATCAGGAGCCTTCAAGTCCCCAGTCTGAAGACTGGTGTCCAGCCACACTGGACAAGACTGGTCCACGTATTGAAGACCTTGCTGCAGGCAAGGAGGAAAGAAGGACTATAACATCCATTTCCCAGAGGGGCTGCAAAATTACACGACCTCAGTCACTTTATAGAAGAGCTAGATGCTTACGACACATAACATCAAGCCCTGCCTCTTGGGCTAAGATCCCTCTTCCCTCCCTCTTGCTCTGCCCTCTTCTACATGTCCCAGTGAGCTCTTGTTGTGTTTGGTAAAGCTTCGTGATGTTGTCTGAAAATAAAACAATCTTTTGTGGAACATTTTCTTCGCACAGCAGCAGGCTGAAGCACTTATTGCATAGCTTATAATCCAGGCTGTAAAAGCAGTGATACATCCCTGGTCATTAATGCATTTCCAAAAGGTGTTCTCACTTCTTTGCTTTGCTTTTCACAGTCCAGATGAGAAAAAGGCTTGTCTGAGTAAAACTAAAATTAATCACCCGAGTGTCTTACAGATTTCCAGGGAACAAGGGCAACTGTGAATTATTGTCTTTACAAGATGCACAGACCTCAAAGACTGAACATCTCCTCTCCTGCCCTTTCCCTGGGTTCGCTGCTCCAAGACTAGAGCAAACCCCACATCCTTCCATGCAGGTGTTAGAGGCCGAAAGTGGGCAGCTTCCCTGCCTCACATGGATGGGTAGAAACTTGCAAATATTAATACAATTCTGCCTCTGAAGCAGGTTTTGAATGCCAGACCCCTTCCCATGGCCCTGCCCCATCCCCATTCCTCCTGGCCTGCTGTGCTGTCCCGAAGCAATGGTCCTTCCCGAGCAGCCAGGACACTCCAGAAATTACCCCAGAGCTGATGTGACAAACAGCAGCTAACGGCTTAGATTACCACCACCACCGCTAGCATCATTTCTGCAACCAGGTAAGACATTTAGACATGCTAGATTGTGTTTTTAAGGGCACACAAAGCTGGAACCTAACAGAGAGCAGATACACATCCACAAGTGCCACCCACATTGCGGCTGAGTCAAGGAGCTGAGCTGGGGCGGCAAGGAAAGTGAGAGATTTCAAAATCAGGCATGCATTAAATGTTGAGCAGGCTGGACAGCAGACTGCTCTGCCAGCAGGTTCAAAGTCAATAATTTCACCTGTGGAAAAGAAACATCCCTGGGGAGATGTTTCCCCGGTGGAAAACATCCCTGCTGAGACAGATCTGCCTTAGACCCAGCTGATGGAGAATTACCATCTATGTAGACTTCACCACGGACTCCTTTGGGAATGAGTGAGGGATAAAATGATATTTATTGCATGAGCATCGAGGCAGCTTTGATCCAAATCTGTTGGGACTCCAGAGGCACTTCCCATTGACGGGAACCAGACCCCAGTTACACTCCAGGAATCCTTAGTGGACTGCAAAGCCCTTAGGGCTACGGGACAATCTTGGAGCTGACAGGAAAGGCTTTGCAAGCAGGGATTAGCTTGGAAGAAGAACTGAGAGCTGTGGTGGTAAGACAGGGCTGTGACCCAGCACGGCGGATTTCTTTCATTGCTACCGTTCAATAGTTATGTGAGCAATGGCTGCGCTTCACCCAGACGCTGCCTTGAAAAACCGTAGAAAACTTGATCTACAGCTTGGCAAAGGGTGCGTCTGCTGCCTACCTGAAGCAAAGGCAGCATTTGCCTGCCAAGAGCACAGTCTGAATTCCCGGGGATTGAGGTTGGAATTTGCAATATCCTGCCTGCCAAGCTGCCGAGCGCATACCCAGCTTTGCGTGTGCTTTGATGCAAGAGGGAGGAGATCCCTTCAGCACATCCAACGTCTTTTGCTGCCCTGAGAACACCTTTTCTGGAGGTTTTTTCCCCATTTTGTACAGTCCCTTCATCTTGGTGCTGTGTTTTCCACCCTGTTGGTTTTCCCGGAGATGTAAAGCTGTGCAGAGTGCTAGCAGATCTCCCAGATCCATCACACCCACTTTCTCCTATGCAACTGGAAGTCATCTGCGTTCATCTTTTGCAGCCCATTCAAAGAAACCTTTGTGGGATAAAGACAACCACCTCGCCACACCTGGAGCTTCTTCCACCCATCCTGGAGGCACTATGGCGTGTTCAACCCACTTTTCAAATTTTTCCTCGCCTTTCTTGTTTTGTTGCCACAAAACAGGCAAATCATTATTGCTCTGACTTCTCACAGCAACTCAAGTCCAGGCTGAGAAAAACATCAGTCAAATTAAAGCCCAAAAATTAAGGAGGTGATGGACTTAAAATCAGACGGGGAATATTTCTCCAAGGTCAGCAATGTGCATTAGCTTACACTCTGCATAATGTGTGTGATACACAGCAGAATGGTTTCCTGCTGGTGGTATGTCCACCTGGGAAAGTCAACACACCACCCAGCCACCAGTCCATCCAGCCTGGCCAGGTTGCAGTCTGAACACCACCTGCAGCCTCCAGCATTGAGAGATGAAGCCGTTTACTCACAACCACCCATGAAGCATTTGTTAAAACTCACCATCTCCAGTGTCCCAGACAAAATCCAGAAGGATTCCCTTGCACACAGGGTGCTGCAGATGGCAAGGGTTCAGGGCCAGCACGACACCATGCATTTGGCATCCCCCTTTTTGCAGAGTTGAACAGAGGTCAATCTTCAATCAGTGCCTCGAGCGTCTTCCTTAGAGGCTGTTTGAAGTCCCCGGGCTGGCGCTGCACAGCCTCGCCAGCTCCACGGGAGACAATAGCCAGGAACAGCCCTGCTGGCTTGGTTTGTTTTGTCTGAACCGATAAGTCTGGGAGATCAGCTTAAATGATCCAGTTTGGAGGTTCATTTCTCATAAACTCCTAAAGCCCTTTTTCTTCCAGCCTAACCCAATCCAACACATTTGTTACTAGGCTAAGATCCAGTAAAGAGTTTTATTTTGGATGCCAACAGCAAATTTTTATGACCACAAAATAAACCTTGAAATACGATGTGTTTAGATAAGCGATGGGAATGTTAAGAGACTTTCAGTGAATTGAATCAAGAGGTGTGAACAGTTCTGCTTAAAGGACATTCAAAAATAATGGCACTGGAGGCTGTGCTGCAACTTCCAGGAGGAAATACGCCGGAGGTAACAGCCAACAGACCATAATAATGCTGGTTGAATTACAGCTCTGCAAAGACAAGCTATACAGGAGCAAGAGGAGATGGATTTTGAGCAGCCCTGAAGCAAGGACCAGGTTCCAGAGAGTTCAGACCCCGAATACACACCCCAAACCTGCCTCCTGAGGGATTCTTCCAAAACTACCAAGTGGCACAACTAGTTGCATCCGTACATCCACAGCTGTCCTCCCCCAAGGGTCCTCAGAAGTCTGGGAATGCGACAGCATCTGTCTTCATCTCTAGGTGCTCCGTATCCCAGGCATACCCAGACACGTCCAAGTTTTATGGACACACAGCAGCCCTCGACAAAAATGTGGTGTTATTGTGGATTCTCCCTACTAATGCAAAACTCCACAAATACTAAAGATTATGGTTGAATATTTAGAAACTCTCAAAATCTGCCCAGAAGGGATTTCCTGGTGAAAACAGAAGACATTTACACCATGTAGCCCTACACAGAACAGTTCCTGGGGAGGAAGAGCCTGCAGCCATTTGGACAGTCAAAACATCAGGCTCTTGATTACCTTCATCAAGGATAAACTCAGCCGTCACCACAGCCCCTGTGATGGTTCCCGTCGTCCTGATGAGCAGCCACTCTGCCCAGGCAGGCAGACAATGACCTGCCCTCAGGCAGACCTCTTGCTAGCTCAGGACTGAATCACAGCTGTGACACAGACCCCAGCCCGAGTCATCATCAATTTGGAAACCCCAGGGATCTGGGGATGCTGCAGCTCATGTCCTCAATCCTGTCCTGTCCTCCCCTCTCAGTGTTTTCTTCCCCAGGGGATTCAGAGTCACCGTCTTAATCTTCGAACCACCCCATGGTCAGGCTCCAGACCAGCTGAACACACCAGTAACAAGCTCAGTTGGTGGCCAGTGGTGTTGCTGCGAGAGGGGCAGAGCTCAGCTGTGCATTAGCAGTGTGTTCTTGAGGGGGTCATTGGCCATGGGGATGAACTCCTCCAGGAACCATCGCAGACCTCCCCATCGCGTGCAAAGGGCATCTTTGCTTACCTCAAGAAGGCAAAACAACACATTCTCAAATTAACAGAGACAAAACAACACTAGTGGCTGCTCATCCCCGCTCCCAGAGGAGAGGATAACACGACAAACACCCAGCAGATGCTGGCCACCTGGCTCCAGGCACGACTCGGAGACGCTCCAATATGTGGTTCACCAGCCTGAGAAACAAAACCTAGGCTCTGCCAGCCCTTAATGTGGTGTCGGGGTAACAGGACTCAGTATTGCCTACCTCAAACCGAGATGCGAGTCTCATCATGGTTAATATTTTAATTAAAGCCCCAGGTTCTGGAGTCAACATGATGATGGAGAGCTCTCCACTCTTTATATTTCAACCAAGTTTAGCACTGAAGCTGGGAGACACAGTTGCTTAAATATTTTAAGAAATCTATATTTTGAAGTCAGGCCCAAGGGCAAGCTGGGAGCCACCCTAACGAGCTGTATTCCATCACCCGGGCCCTACGGAGAGCTCCAAGACATGTCAGGTATCCTGCCCTGGCAGTGAGACCCTGCCTGTGTATCCTGAGCCTTGTGTTCACTTTCACCATGAATTTTTCAAAAGAATGAACCTGAGCCTGGGACTCCTCTCTATTTTTATCATGTTCCATCACTCCTAGCAAGAACCAGACAAACAACCCCAAGAAATGCCTCGGAAAGTCTGGAGGACAAAAATAAACGCCCAGACTGTGGTTAGAGGTTAGCCGAGCCAACTTGGGCTGGAAAACAAGCAGGCTGTTTTCTTTTAAAATAACTCCCATGCCCAGAGAGGCAGAAACACCATCCTGCATGATTGGGGCAGCACGGATACTCAAGGAGTAAGAGAAGGACAGAGCTGGACAACCCCAACCTCAACGTGCCCAGAGAGTACAACTCCTGTAAACCCGGTGTTACATTAAAGAGCTTCTTTCTCTCCCTTTCTGTCTCCTTTCCCTCCACTTCTCAGCCAAGTCTACATCTGGATGTACCAAAAATAGTCTCGGAAATCCTGTTTTCACCCAACTTCAGCCACCCAAGGGCAGGGCTGGGGAGCAGATGTGGGGCATGGTGGCTTTGCAGCACTGTAACCCAGAAAAGACCTGGGTTTAGCCTTCTGCTTCACTACAGAGTTTCTGTGGACCCTGGGCAGGTGGACATGACACCCTTTGGAGCTCCTCTTCCCTCACATGGAGGTGGCAGCTCCATCTCTGTGTCCACCTTATCACCCCAGTTCCTGACATTTTCCAGGTTGAAATAATTAAAATGGACATGAAAAAAAAGCCAATAATGTAAAACTTGTGATTTCTCCAGATCTAATGGAGGCAAAGAATCACCCTCCAAGCCAACACACTGAATTAAGTGGTCCATGGCCAGAGCTGGGCTCAGGGAAGGAGAGACACGCAGACCTGTGCAGGGCATGGGGACCTTTCCAGAAGTAGTTTGATCCTTTCAGACTGAGAAACCCAGGTGTGCGGGCGGGAAACAACCCAGTTTTCTAGAAATTGAGATCAAGAAACAGAAGAGAGAGCAAGCATCACTCTAGCAAGAAAAAAGGATCTCTAAGTTAGTTGATACTAAAGTCCCTTCTAAATCCTTTGCTGAACACAGGTGTGAGGTAGGGCTGTTCTAGTGAACATGGAACAGGGATGGGGATGGCTATACCAAGCAAGCTTCTACCTACCCCTAAACACTGTCTTGTCTAAGACCCTGGATCATTTGGAGATCTTAGTAAAGCACCCAAGATGCTGGCTCTGGGTCCAAGATATCCCTACATTTGGCCTTGCTGGCAAAACAAAACCCTCCTGCTCTTTGGTTACTATCAATAAAGACGCACCTACCTCAACTCTTCTGTATTCTTGGTGGGTCTTAAGAAATTCATGCAATTCTTAGTAGACAAAATAATGAGATTGTCTCCTAATGTGAGATTTCCTTTGCAGGATAAAGTACACCTAAGGGCTGCTGATGTAATTCTCTCATAGTAAGCTGATTAAATGCTGAGGAGTTAGAGCCTTTTATAATTTTATTACATTAGATACCAGAGATGAAATGAATAGAAATGACCAGACACTGAAGGAGGCAGAAATCTGTGTCCGCAGATTTTAGAGGCTATAAATTACATTCGGCCAATATAGCTAGGTGTCTGCAAGAACAAATCTAATAATAGAGTACCCGTCTGTTCGACAATATGGATAAACTTGGGCTATCGGTATTGTACAATATTAAAAGGAGAATTACAAGCAGGACCGCAGAGAACAAGTAAAGGTCGTCGTATCCCAAGGATTTATGCCATCCCTTGGAGGAAGTTCAGCAGCCATAAGTACTGCTTAGCAACTGACTGCAGGATATTATTACCACCACTAATTATTTGTAGTGAGAGACGAAGGTTTGCTGGGCTGGACAAAGGATGCGAAAAGATAATTCCATTATCTCTGTCCAAAAGGTCTGAGCTGGACCCAGCTGGACCACGTCTATATAGAGAACCCATTAAAGTCCTAGATTTGTTTGAGTTTGGAGAGAAATAGGGATTGCAGACTCGCCTGAGGAAGCCTGGATGACTCTCAAAATCAAAGCAGAACTGCAAAATGCTTCAAGGTGCAAATCTCAACGTGGCATTGCCATCCTGGCACAAATCCTTTTGTTTCACTGGCTTAGACAAGTCGGCTGGGGACGGAGATCACAAACAAGGCATCTTCTTATTGAGCTCCTTCCCGATTTCCTTCCCAAGGAAAGCTGGATATAAAAGTTGCTTCCAGCCAGGTCTTTGTGCACGCTCTTCTTTCATATTGGTCGTATCAGCCACACAACCCGGTTTGCGGTTGTCCGACTGGGTGATTTATGCAACTCATCAACAAAGCCGCCAGTGTGAGTCGAACGACCTCGTGCACAATGTGAAATTCAAGGGATATTCATGCACCGATGCTTTACATTTTTCTCCGGGCACTACCGTCAGCAAAAAGCTCCAGTATTCAGATGAGGGTCCTAAAAAAGGTCAAATTGAAATTGGCTTGCGTATCTGAACAAATATTTGTGAACAATTTTCCCCATTATTCTCTAAGCTTTACATAGGGCCCGTTCGGTTGAGAAGCGTGGTCCTTTAGAAAATATTGGTAGGGACTGCAATGACTTAAAAACTGCCTGAAAGCAATTAAGAAGCTGACTGTTCAGATGTATTTTCTGCAAACAAAAGTTTATTTGCTATGTATAGATAAATGCTGTCAGCGGGCTAATTTGGAAGCCTTGTTGATTACCCATTGTAATGAGGCCTATTACATAATTAAAAGAGTTTTCTCCTAACTGCGTTTTCCTGCTAATTAACATTTTATGCCATCTACAATGGACACTTTGGGCTGCATCAGAGGCATTATTATGCAATTTTATCCTAAGAGCAGTCTATGAATTATTAATTAATATCAAATCTGTTGATTAAAGGGTAATTTGTAAGTAAGCCAATCCTAGCTAGGAATATGCTTTGCCCATAAGTATTCCCCTGAAATACACTCCAAAATAATATGGACTAAACAAAAAGTAGAGATTGTGAACGTGAAACATGGGAGACTGGGGTAATTTATGGGAACCTCTGATGTTTTTCCAGAAATTCCAGTTGCTAGCGTTTTAATTAAATAACGTCTTCTAAAATGCTCTGTCATGTCCCGGCAAGATTTGCAAAGTGAAAACGATAGAGTCCTTGTTCTTTGTGAAAGCCAAACAACAACAGAAACCTACAGTACAAATTCAATACAACATGTGAGTTCAGATCAAAAAAATACCCAGGCTAGGGGGTGGAAGCTGCAGATGTTGGCAGAGATTGGAGAACAACTAAAGAAATGCTTTGGCTGCAGCATCACCCTAAAAAAAAAAAAAAAAGAAACACGGGCTGCAGTACAAATGTGGGGAGGGTTGTCTTCCCACTGGTCACTTATACAAGCGTATTTGTCTAAATATAGGTACAATCAGTCAAACCAAGCTGTCTAATGGTTACTGGGTGAAGTCCTGGCTTCTGGGGTGGAGAGCAGACTCCCTTCAGCATGAACCAATTCATCATCTGAATTGCCCACCATGGGCCATAATCAATGTACATCAGGTCCTGTAACATTGCATCCAGCCCAGCTGCACCCTGTGATGGATCGAGGGCTCCCAAGGGCAGCATCACCCGCTGGGCTTGCCCAGCTGATGGTTGGGAGCCTGAGAAGTCACAGAATCATAGAATCACAAGATGGTTTGGGTTGGAAGAGACCTTAAAGATTGTCTAGATTCCTCCCCCCCCGCCATGGGCAGGGACGTCTCCCACTAGACCAGGTGGCTCAAAGCCTCATCCAGCCTGGCCTTGAACAAAGTCAAACCTTGGGGCTTCATTGAAAACCAGGCATCCCATGGGACCGGAGCAGGAGGCTGGGGACAGCCCACCCCATGCTGCTCAGCCACCGTGAAGTCAGGGCTCATTAATCACATGCACTGGGACATGGCATCATCTTGGGTTTCAGAGATGAAGGCACAGCCTGATGTACCCTCCCCCAGCACCAGCATCTGCTCACTGCTCTGGCAGCACGTTTGTGTTCTGTGCTCAGGTTTAAACTGTCTGCATCTCAGCCCGAGGTCGGGAGTGGTGGTAGTATCATCATCATCATCATAGAAATAGAAATAGCAATTATAATAGCAAAACCAAGCATATTATACAAATAATAATAATAAAAATAATAATAATTAATAATAATAGTAATAATAATAACAACAACCCTGGTGTCATGCATGCTATAGCGTAGCTGGAGACACCCAAAATGCACTCCACACACTACACAGATGGTGTCTGGTCAGGGAGAGGCAACCAGGCTGCTTTTTCTTCAGAAAACGACTGTTGGGAAAACCTACTTGTAGCAGTTTTGTTTACTAACATGAGCAGGCTGCAGGAGTGCTGTGTGTTGCCACGATCAGGCTTCATGCTTTAATTAGAATAGGGGAAGGGGAGAGGGCAGCACTGGGGGTGACGGGGGCGGTTGCAGGGTGGTACAGCCCCGACTCCGTGCAGTAGCTCGTGATGTGTCTCACACCCAATGTGATCAGTGTGGCGCATGACTCGAGTGAGAAAAATAGCAAAATAGGTCATAAATAGAAAAATAGGTCAAGCAAACAGCCACACTTCAGATCTTGGCCATCTGCAGATGTCTTGGTTGGAAAAGGCATTTCTGAAAGCTAACAGGGGATCCATGACATCCCTCCCTCAAGATCAGCTCCAGCATCTTCCCACCCCCAAAAAAAGGTGAAAATCTCTGAGATTCCTGGTTCAAGCACACTCCCGGCCCCAAAGCTGAAGGTTCTCTTCCTTCTCATCACAACAGTCGCTTGTATGGACTCACCTTTTGCAAGCCTGTGCCCGCACACAGCCTGGCCAGAGGCATGTCGTTAGCTCCTGCAGTGTCTGGGAGCGGTAACGAAATCCAGGACCAATTAGTCATTGTCCTCCTCACAAGAAAAATACAGAGAGAAAATAATTGTTGGAGTTCATAAGCCCTTGGATACAGTGGTGATTAATAAGAGTGGCTAATTATGGAGACCTGTAGGAAGATACAGTGATGTTTACATCGGCTGTTTTCATTATGTTTTTCTCATTTTGACTTCTCCCATTATTTTGGAAGATGTAATGAAGAGCTCCTTCAGTCGTGCGAAAATGAAACCAGACAGTTCACGAGGTCTGTGCCTTTTAGAGAGGATCTGGAAGGCTTTTCTTTACAAGGCTGGGTAATTTTGAAGGCAGACTAAAGGAAAAGGGTGATCATACAATTTCTCACCTTTAGCAAGAAGTTTTGCACTTTGGGTTGACTGATGAGTCCTGTCTCAAGTGAAAAGCTCAGTGTAGAAGGTACCAGAGGTAGCAGGTCTCCCAGGTTTGGATGCTTTTCTTTGGTCCCCAGCACCTACAGCCCTGCTGTGCCACAGAAATGAGGAGGTGCTCCCCAAAACTCAAGGGACATTCATCTGTACCCCCCAGTAGCACACCAGCTCTCATGGTTTCTTCATGGGCACCGTGCCATTTGGAGCCGTGTGAAGAAGACACCTTCTTTTCTAACACATCTGGTCATCAGGATGGCAGAGGGAAGCATGAAAACATTAATTGGACACAACTGAAGTCTCAAACAGTGGAAAAAGAGCCCCATCGCTGCTGGTTTTTGAGCAACCTGGGCTAGTGGGAGGTGTCCCTGCCCATGGCAGGGGGTGGAACTGGATGATCTTTGAGGTCCCTTCCAACCCAAACCATCCTGTGATTCTATGATCTGTGATTTTTCTCAGATTTTAAAAGCAATATCTCACTTGGCTAATTTCTACTCTTTAACTACAAGAAGGTGGAGAGTGTCACTGTCCCCCACTCACCACCCAGCATAACTCCAGCCTCAGCATTTCCACTCCTTGATGGTCATTCTCCCAGTGAAACCAAACGATTTGTTTTTAAAGCCACGAAAACACAGATGACAGCCACCTCTCCCATCCTGGCAAGCCCATCCGGGCGGTTAAAGCCATGCCATATTTCCTACTTCTACCAGACTAAGCTGTGGACTTTTTGACCCTGGCCGTTGGCAGAAAGCCACACCATCCTATGGACTACAGCATTTTTTTTTTAAATAAATGTTTCACATATGAGAGCCTATAAATATCCAAGCAATTTACTGCAGATTTACCACTACATATTTTTCTAATCTCAGCACTGGTGCTCCAAGTTCAGCCCCAATCCAAATTAATACGCAGCGGTAGCTTTGCATGTCAATTAGAGGGAGAAGGTTATTTGCTGGCCTGACCTCTGAGATCAAGTGCTAATGCACTACAGAAAAATGCAGTGATCCGTCATCCAAACTCCAGCAAGGACCACTTTTTCCTACAAGAAGGGCTTGCAATAACTTACTCGATACCATCAGTCATTTCTTGGCCTTCCTCTCGGGGGAGTTCACGGCGTTCACGTCCAAGTGCTGCAGGACCAGGAGTACTCAGCCCCAGAAGCTGATTGAACACAACACCTTATTATTCATTTTACGGTAGCAGCTCGGTACCTGAGTCATGGAGCAAGACCCAGCCATGGAGAACAGCAGACCTGGTGCCTGGAGACTCTGTGGTTTGAGGAGATGCTGTGTTTTGATGGTGGTGCAATAAACGCTCCTCCCTATGGAGGGGTTGCTAGAAAGGGCACCAGGAAAGGAAGGAGAGGTGAACCGGTAATGAATTATGTCTGGAAGCAGTCAAAAAGCAATGTTTTTAAGCCATTCCACTGCTTCGTGTCGTGTATTGGAAACCACAGTCTAATCTGTTTTCCTGCACAGACCGAGTGGGGAGGCAGCATCAAATGATCCCTGGGGCCAAAGAGATGAAGCTTTGTCCCCAAAGAGCTATCCATGGGGATGGGACATCCATCACTGCAATCTCCTCCTTTTCCTCCTGCTCTCCTCCTCTTCCTTCCTAAGCCCCAAACCCTGCACTGGCCTCATGGACCAAGGACCATGGCTCTGCTCTCCCATGTTATTGCAGCCCCTCCTCTCCCGGGTGAGCCCAAGCCCTGCCCATGGGTGGTCGGGACAGGCAGCAGCTATCGAGATGCTGCCATCAGCCCCTGAGACAGAAAACAATCCCCACCCTGGTCCCATGCCTGCACATCCTGGGGTGCAATAGCAGCATGCTTGGGGGGTTTGTCCCTGCCTTCATGGGTTGGGAGCTGGCTTGCTGATGAGCTGTGTCTGGGATCACTAGCTGCCAGGAAGAGCATGGCTGGGTTGGTGTCCTGTAGCCGCAAGGATGAGCTTCCCAAAGACCTGTTGGAGCCTNACCATGGCTCTGCTCTCCCATGTTATTGCAGCCCCTCCTCTCCCTGGTGAGCCCAAGCCCTGCCCATGGGTGGTCGGGACAGGCAGCAGCTATTGAGATGCTGCCATCAGCCCCTGAGACAGGAAACAATCCCCACCCTGGTCCCATGCCAAGCTGCCTGCACATCCCGGGGTGCAATAGTGGCATGCTTGGGGGGTTTGTCCCTGCCTTCATGGGTTGGGAGCTGGCTTGCTGATGAGCTGTGTCTGGGATCACTAGCTGCCAGGAAGAGCATGGCTGGGTTGGTGTCCTGTAGCCGCAAGGATGAGCTTCCCAAAGACCTGTTGGAGCCTGGCATAGCTCAGGATATTCTTTCAAAGGGAGTATTTGAGGACAAAAAGGAAAGAAAAAAAAAATTCTCCTCTAATGACCTTTGCTTTCTTCCTTCCTCCTTTCCTAGAGGGAAGCTTTTAGGCTGGCAACAAGTGAAGAGCTAGAAAGTCTTCCCCCCAGCACGGTACCCAACGCTGAGGACTGATGGCATCCTGTCCCTGTGGGTAACATGAGCTGGGAAGAACACCAAAAGCCTGGGAAATATTCCCAAATACCTGCCACACAGTGCGATCTGTGCATCATCAAACAAATCTGCACATCAGAGATGCTCCTGTGAAAGCAGCAGTGGGAGAGGATTTACTGGGGGGGGGGAGGCGGGGAAGGACCTACCTGGACAGAGCGGTCCCTAACGCCGCTGCACCTGGGGAAAGGCAGCACGTGCCCCTTGGCTTTCAGGAGCAACGTATCATCCCAGGTGCCTTTCAGGGTGGCTCAGAGCCTTGTTTGCCTTTTTTTTTTCCTCGATTGCATATTCATCTGCTTAGTTTGTAAATCCCTGGGGCCTTGTTTGTCCAATTAGTGCTTGCTGAGTCTCTTGCTACTGGCAAATAATAGGCTCTTCCATGCGCTAGTGCATTACCCAAAAGAAAATTACTTGGCAGCTAAGAACCAAGGCATCTTAGTGCCATAAGGAATTGAAGGGAGGGGATGCAGCTCCTGCACCTCCGCTGGCCCTGACATAAACCCTGCACGGACCGGATGGCCCAGCCTTAGCCCTTGCAGGGATGTGAGGTTGTTTCAGTCCCGTTTCATTATTCTGGGAACTGGGATTTGAGAAAAACTNGGAGGTGAGGCAGTGGCCCAGGGTGCCCAGAGAAGCTGTGGATGCCCCATCCCTGGAGGGGTTCAAGGCCAGGCTGGATGAGGCTTTGGGCAACCTGGGCTGGTGGGAGGTGTCCCTGCCCATGGCAGGGGGTGGCACTGGGTGGGCTTTAAGGTCCCTTCCAACCCAAACCATCCTGTGATTCTATGATTCTATAACAGTACTAATTTTGGAAACATGGGTGGAAATTAAGAAGCAGATCTTGACAGTTTGGGGCTGGGACACCTAACGTAGGAGTGGGACATCTTGCTGGAGACCCATCACTGGGAAAAAAAGATGGAAAAAAAAGGTGGAAAAAAAAGGTGGACAAAGATGCAACATCCAGGTGCAAGAGCAAAGAAGGATACAACAAATTAAATCACCCACACTGGGATGTAGCAGGACCACAGAGCTCAGGTTTTCTTTCCTCTAGCCTGACATTTAGGCTAGACATATATATTCCTTGACAGAGGTTTGTGAGCAATTTGACCTGCGCTAATTCTTCACTGCCAGTGGGGAGGGAACCGCACACCAGAAATCAATCTGCCCTGCCTCCGTTTCTTGTCCAGCTGCGTGCAGGTCCTTAAGAAGAGGCAAGCTTGTTTTCCTCTGATTTATCATACAACTTTAATAAGTGCATTTTATAGTTTAGGTCGTATCCTTTTCCTAAGTGTCATTATTTTAGACCAGTTTTATAGCAACAAAAATCTGCCGTAAACGTGTCTTTCTCCAGTGGAGTCAACTAGCTCTTCAGTTTAAGCCCCCCTCATGACTTGGAAAAAAGGAATTTTGTTTGTCAGTGTTGAATAAGACACCAAGATGACAATACAAGTGCCTTAAAAGATGTATAAAGTAATTGTGGTTGCAGCTGGAGTCTACCAAGTGTGGCTATAACATTGCCCACTTACCAGGAGGGGTTTGGATGGGTCATCTATTTACAGCTTGCCGAATCCTGCCCCTGGAGAAGGATCCATGCTTGTAGGTCTGTTCTTCCCTTGGCTTGATTTTGGCTTTACATAGGGGTAAAGGAGAGCAGAATTGGGCTTGGATCTGCTGGAAGACTGGCTGTCCATCAGGCAGCTGGGTACCAAGAAAATTCAAAGCTCCATCAGACTCTAGTGGGCACTGGGTCAAAGCCCTAGTTCTTCTCCAACTAAAACAACATGAGAACTGGAAATAAGCCAAAACCAGAACTACTTGCCCAGCTTTCACAATAAGATGAGTCTTAACCCCGTTCCTAAAACCTGGAGTTCAGACTAAAGCAGGGATCAATCTGAGTATAAACTCCTCATCTAAACCCACCTGCGTTTTAGGGACAGCTTGGCACAAGAGCTCACCCCACCATGTGGCCCCCTTGCTAGACAAAAACCAGATCAAAAGTCAGACCATCCTTTACTTGGCTTTTGCAAAGGGCCAGTGACTTCTTTTCCCCCATATCGGTCCCTTAGCCATCCCTCTCCAAACAGACCAAGTCCTGCAGACTAAACCCAAAACCAAACTGAAATTTGCTTCCCCACAGACCTAGGGGAGAAATCAGCACATCCTTGGCCAACGGTGTTTGACCAAGTCTGGATATTCAGACACAGCTTTCCACATTTACTTATTTCTGCTAAAGTAGATAGAGATACCTGACCCTACATCTCCTAAAATCAGCAGGACACGAATGAAGGGAGGGAGGAAAACATGCCCACCACCTTGAGTAGAGCTGGATTAGGAAGCTGCACAGGACTGGAGGACACAGAGAGGTGAACCAAAGCCTCCAGGAGGGCAAACCTGCAGGGGGTCCATGGGTGCAGCCCCCAGGCTCCTACCCCAGCACACAGCCCCATCCTCTTCCATCCAGGACACCACCACAGCTCACCAACACGTTGGGAACATTTCAGGAGACCTTCCTGCTATGATGCGGGATTGCACCCTGGGATGGCCAAGGACAGGCGTGGGACCTTTGAAGCAGGAGACCATGATGCGAGATGGGGACAACTCCATCCTCTGGCTTTTGAAACCATGTTTCCAGCTGGGGACAGGGAAGAAACAGCTCTAAATTTAAAAAGACATCCCGAATTAGCAAACCCGAACCGAGACAGACTGAAAGATTAAATAAAAGAAGACAAAGGCTGACAGTGTCTGTTACCCTGCTCAGGGCAGAGTCAATATTTGTACCCTAGGTCTGTTTTGGTCTTCCAGCCCACATCCTTCTGTCAGCACATAAGCCAGGAGATTTCACCACTCAGACATGCGCAGAGGTCTGCCTTCACTGTGAAGACTTCACATGGATCCTGTCTCCCTCTTTTCTTTGCCCTGATCCGGAAAGAAATGGAGACCCACCTGCGAAGAACACGTTTCCTCAATTTTCCGCACCCTAGGCTGAGGTGGGGTGCAGGGATCAGCCTGGACAGGACCAGCTATGTGCCACCCATGAGCCCTCCCCATCCTACCCATGGGTGTCTTCAAGCAAGAAGTATTTGGTCTTCTCCATCGCACTCATTCCAAGATGCCTTTGCAAGCAGAAGATAAAACCCACAGGACGGTGTATTTGCTCCATCACACTTAAAGTTTTACATGTTCTCTCTTTTTCTGGAAATCTGCATTTCTAGACAACCGCCACCCAAAACTCCCCAGCAAATAACTGAGGACATGGGCTCCCCTATAATTAAAAAGCAGGTGAGCTTGTAATAAATATAACTTTTACTTAGCTCTACATGACTTTCCTCTCTGGGACTACAGCTGCACCTACCTTGGAGAGGCTGCAGATGTTGTCCTCTCTCCTGGTTGAGCTTTCTCCATCTTCTGCAAGGAGAACTGTAGAGCAGAGGTTGGAGAGGAGTTACACAGGGATTTATGGACTGAATTTGCATACTGAAGGAGCAGCTGGAGGAGTAGCTGGCATTAATACACTTTTAAAGCAGTGATTTTTTTTTTTTCAGGATGCTATGTTTGATGGGACCATAACCCAGAGTGGCAGGGGTTGACCAAGCTGGCACTGACCCCTTGAGGGAGGTCTCCTTCGGCCGTGCAGTGGACATCCTGGCACAACACAGGGAATGCAGCGAACAGGAGCAATCTCTGGCCCCAGGGAACAGAAACATACTGTTGGGTCATGGCTACAGTGCCTGGGTCTGGTCCTGGAGCTGGTTTTGCAGGTGCTGGGTGATCCTTGATCTGACTCAGATAAAACCATCAGAGATTGGCACTCACCTGTATTTAAAAGACACTGCCTGTGACAACTGGTGTTTAAGGGTCCTTGCACCACAATGGGGCTAAGATAACATTTCCCCGGCGGTGGGAAATGCCCCACTAGCAAAAGGAGATGTTCTCTTTTCTTTCCATAGTCACATAGAAAGGAAAACAGGCAACAAAAATTCCCCCTATGAACTAATACATACATCCACTCCTGAGTATTCTCCCCTCACCAAAAAAATAAGACATCTGCCTTTGAACCACATACTCAGCATCACACAGAAATTACTCCTCATGAGCCTAAAGAGGAACCGAGTGAGTCACGGCTCCATTGTGGAGTCGGTTTTGCTCTGTTTTGCAAATATTTGCTCTTGAGCAATACCGTTACTTTTGTTGCACCTACAGACCGGCTGCTTTATGGAAAGCATCTCCTCGCCTGCAAGGAGATAGCTGCTGAACTGAGAGATACAAAAGACCTCAACAAGCAAGCACGCACCTATGGAGAGTGGTCCAGGCCATTTAGGCACCAAAATACTTGGGGAAGTCATTGCTCCATGAAATCACGGGCTTCCAGTCTGTGCATAAGGTAGTTTAGCACCAAGTTCTCGACGCCAAGCTTTTGGGAGGATGAGCTGAAGCCATGATTCATGGCTGGATGGGCTCTTGACTCTGTAGGAAAGGCTACATCCTGGATGCTGCACCTTCAGCCCATGATGCCACATTCTCCCTTCACGTGTGGCCATACCCCTCCATGCAGCATCTTCTCTTTAATTCCCAGCTACGTTCAGACCTCCAAAGTGCCCCAACCCAAAATATGAACCCCAGGGAGTTGAAGAAGGATCCACACAGGACCCTGCTGCTGCCATCACGGACCCTCTGGCAGGGTTGGCCCAGGTCCACTGTACACCAACACGTGCCCCCAGTCCATGGCAAGTTGCTTTAAGTAATAAAAACAAACAAACAAAAAAAAAATCACCTAATTTGTGCTAAGAACAGAGAGAGCCTGTTCCTAATGCCGCATTAAAACGCTTAGCTTAGTGTTGTAACAGGTTTTTCAAACATTTCTGGCCCCAGTAAAATATTTTAATAACACTGATAATATTTATCATGTGGTTAGGGATGTTTGGGCCAGAACAAGCCATAACACCAGCTGGCAGAAACCCCAGGAGCCAAATAACTCCTCTCTCTCGATTGTGAGCTGACATCCCTCCCTCGCACACTCCCGGACCATCCCCAGTGATGGGAAGCAGCTCTAAACCCTTTGGGAGAAGCTTTTTTAATGGCCTAAATGTCTTAGGCACAAAATGCCACATAAAGCCAAGGAGGCTTAAAGCCAGATGTTTAAAAGCAACTCCAGCGTGTACCAAGGAAAACGTGTTCCCGTGAGGCTTTGAACGGAGCCGCAAGGAATTACTTTGCAGAAAAATCCCGGGGCATCACCCGGAGCAGGCACTGAGCAGGATGGAGAGGAGGTGCCGGGCTCAGAGAAGCCACCGTGGCCACTGGATGCCACCACCCCACTCGCCAAGGGCAGGTGCTCCCGCTCGAGGGGCTGCAGCGAGTTCCTACACCTCTGATCCCACCAGTACCTTGCCAAAAAGCCTTCTGTTCATCAATTCTTTGTTCAGACAACTGTTTGGGCTCCCTGGGAGGTGTCACTCGAGTGGTAGTGATGCTTGTTGGAACGTGCAGCTGGGTGGTGGGAAACAGGGGGGGTCATGGGGGTTTGGGTAAACAGGATATTCCCTGCGGGGAGCACTTCCACCTCCATCCCCCAGCAGGCAGGAAAGAGGCAGATTCCGGGAGCAAAGTATTTCCACTCGCTTATAGAAATGGGGAAGTAGGTGGACAGAGCCCCAGGCTATTCTTTTCCTGTTATGTAAGCAAAGTTTTAGGTGGGTTCTTTTCCTTTTTTCCCCTCTCCCCCCCCCTCCCCATTTCTCTTGGACATTCTGGATTTATTTCATTGATTTAGCCAAACATCTGAGTGTGCCACATCTGTTTATCGGGGTTTTTGCCCTGGCTTCAGGATGTGTAATGTGTATTTCACAGACTCACAGGATGGTTTGGGTTGAAAGGGACCTTAAAGCCCATCCAGTGCCACCCCCTGCCATGGGCAGGGACACCTCCCACCAGCCCAGGTTGCCCAAAGCCTCATCCAGCCTGGCCTTGAACCCCTCCAGGGATGGGGCATCCACAGCTTCTCTGGGCACCCTGGGCCACTGCCTCACCCCCCGCACAGGAAAACATTTCTGGACCTTAAAGCCCACCCAGTGCCACCCCCTGCCATGGGCAGGGACACCTCCCACCAGCCCAGGTTGCCCAAAGCCTCATCCAGCCTGGCCTTGAACCCCTCCAGGGATGGGGCATCCACAGCTTCTCTGGGCACCCTGGGCCACTGCCTCACCCCGCACAGGAAAACATTTCTTCCTCACATCTCATCTCCATCTCCCCTCTTCCAGCTTCAAACTGTCCCCCTCATCCTATTGCTACACCCCTGACCAAGAGTCCCTCCCCATCTCTCCCTCACTGTTTGTTTGGGGTTTTTTTCAGGAACATTCCACGACAGATTACAGACTTCAACAAGCACATATCCTCCAGTGTCTACAGAGGGAGAGAATTCAGCCAGAAGAGGAGGGACGGGAGGTTGCGTACCAGGAATTAGAGCCTCAGCCGGTGTAAAATTTGCTTTGGTGGAGCTGTGCTGATCTATCACAGCTGAAAATGGGAGCTGACATGGAAAGGAGCAGCCCACAGAGAGGCATGGAAAAATTTCTCTGCTGGAGGGTGGTGCAGCTTTGGAGCAAGGGCTCAGGGTGACATCTCCCTCCACTGGCTTTTCAGGGCTCAGCTAGACAACTGGGACCAGCAAAATCCCATTTAAGGGAGCAGGCTGTACAGGAGATCCCACAGATGTCCCTCCCCACCACCAGCACTGGTGGTTCATGCATGGTTCACTCTTCAAGGACACAAGATGGTGTCCCACTAGCTTGTCCCCAGCTGTCCCCCAGCACCAACCCAACATGGTGGCACAGTCCTGACGCACATGCAAAAATCCTTACCAAGAACCATCTATCAACACATCTAGACCACCGACCCATCCTGGGTCCCCCCTTTTACCAGACCCAACTACATCAAGTGTCCCCTAGTCAAGGCAGATCTCCCGTGGTCCTTCAATGAGTCCCAGCGCGACCACTGACCCTTCAATCTGCTGCCCCACAAATTATCATCAATAACGAACCCAACAACAAGCTGGTGCAAAGAGCACCGACTCGCTTTCAACCCACTTCCAGCAGTGCAAGGAATGGGGCTGGGCACTGGAAAAGCCTGGCACAGCCGGGGGGGTTTGCCAGCACTCGGCATCTGCGGCTGGGGAATAGCTTCACAAAAGCTCGTGGTTCAGCAGACTGGCTCCGTCTCTGCTGGCAGCCACGCAGCAGCACTCCCCACCCTCAGGGCTGAGCTTTTTGGAAGGCGCAGCTCCCCAGCCAGCACCCGAGGCTGCAATATTGAAAGGAATCTGAAGCAGCGTTGAATTTCACTGAGATCTGAGCCCCTGCTCCCCCCTCAAGTCCCTTTCCAAACCCCCAGCCAGCAGAGGCAAACACAGCCCTGGGGGAGCAGCATCGTTTTATCAGCAGCAGCACCTCTTATAGATTGGTGCTGGCCCTCCAGCTCCACACACCTCCAAATCCTCTGCTCCCAGGGCAGCCAGCTCCAGCAGAACACCCTCCAGCACGGGGCCGTGTACCAGCGGACCTGCTGCTGCTAATTACCCTTGATATTAGTGCTGTCAAGAGCTCGTAAGCCTGTAATTAGAAGCCAAAAGAGGAGATGGATAGATGGCAGTGGGAAGACTGGAAAGCATGAGCCACTGCAGGTCAGCAGGCAGGCTGGAGAACATGTGCAAGGAGAGACCTCCATGGGCATCGTTAATCTGGAGCCTTTAATTGGGAGTTTGGAAGAAACCTTTTCCATCTGTCTTCAAAGAGGGAGGGCCAGAGCTGCCCTGAGGAGGCTGGAGCAGGATGACTGCTGGCCCCTGTAAGGCTGGCATCGTCTCCCTTGCAATTATTTCCATCTTCCCTCGCTGCAAGCAGCCTCCTGGATGAGGGACACACGTCACAACATGTCCCTGGCCCCTTCCCTCTCCCGTGCTCGCTCAGCCCCACAGCCCCAGGGGAGGATGAATTTCCATTACAGCCTTCAAGCCTTGCTGCTGGTTATTGCTTACCGCTATATCAGCCATCAAAGTTCCCATGAAAACACTGAATAGGACACAAATTGCAAATTAGGCTTTAATTAGAAGCTGGCACCTGCTTTCTGACCAAGAAATACAATGAAGACATCTATATGTTGCTATGGCAGTCCAGAAACATAGATTTCTGTTTCAGGACCCTTTGAAGACAAATTTACTCAGCACTATAAACTTGTATGCCAAAGTGATTAACACTTTAATGCTAATATCAAGCTGGACCAGTTACACACATTTTATTCATTAGAAGGCATCATTTTTCAACTGTGTCTTATCAGTATGTAAATGAGATTTTGACTCGGTCGTTGTCTGCTCCCAAAAGCGCAGCCAAAGTGAATTCAATTAATGCGATTTACATCCCAATGTGACACGCCAGGCTGTGTGGAGCTCGATAAGGCGGCCAGATGGGAGCTGGGCTCCCGGCACAGACACAGACGCGCGATCGCCCTCCTCCTCCTCCTCCCAGCTCCCAGCCTTCACCAGGCACCCCCAAAACAAAGAACCTTGGACAACCCCAACCCAAATCTGATTTTTCCCCACTTTGATGCTCCTGCCAGCATGGGACATCACATCTCCTGTCACTGCCCCATTTCTGGGGCCATTGAAGCCACTGGTGCCAGCATAGAGTAACACTGGGGTAAATGAGGACAAACTCCAGCCTTTTGTTATGGTTGGACTCGATGATCTTAAAGCTCTTTTCCAACCTAAATAATTCTGTGATTCTTCTCGGCTCAGGCCAGCCCTGCAGATGTGCAGAACCACTGGTTAAGTGGCTTCCACTCCAAGGACAGACCCTCAGGACATTCTGCCTCCCCCCCCTTAAAAATCCTTTTAGCTTTTCCCTGATTTGGGCCAAAATCCTGACCCTGCTTACTCCAGGGGGGAAGCCGGATGCTTTCAGCACTATGCCAGGCACCAGCCGCAGATTTCGGCGTGAACACCGATGTAGGATGATGCACCCAGGCTCAGGCGCTGCTCAGCTGGGCTAAGGGGAAGGAGGTCACTTACTCTCCCCTCCTCAAGCTGTGCAGCAGCTCTGCACACGGTGATTTTAGCCAAAAACCTGAGTTTTGACTCAAAGCTCAGGATTTTTCTACAGTATCTTGACACCTATTTGGCCAGAGCTGGTTCAGAAGCAGGGAAAGCACAGGCAATCCTCCTGGGAATTGCCTCACGGGCGTTTTGCCAGCGCCTGGTTCAAACAGGATGTGTTCCATCCAAGAAGCATCCCAAAACCCCTAAGAACAAGGTTCAGTGCCTGCTCTTGATGCAAAATGCAGTAATTTGCCCCAAAATGAGCTACTGATATATACAGTGTATGCAAGAACATGTACCCAAGAGCCTGAGAGGGGAAAAAAAAGCCTTTTCCTAAAGTGACTGAGCTTCATCTGACAATTAAAGAGGTGTGTCTGCCCCTGCTCGTGCCAGGTCACTGCCCAGACGTTGCGCGGACGGGAGGTTGGGAGGGCTGGGTGCGAGGCCAAAAGCCGTCACCGCCTTACTTGCCAGGCCAATTTGTGCACCACGTAATAAATTTTCTTCTGAAGGAATGAGCCCTCACTAACATTCCGAAGCAGGCAGTATTTATGGCTTTATTCATGCAGTGCTGCTGGTACCCAGATAAATCACTGATGTCCTTCCCGACCCTAAGATCTGCGCTTTGCCCACCCAGTGCAGATGCTCGTGTTTGAGCACAGGAGGGCTCTGCAATGTAAATGCAACACGTGGCACTGAGCATGCACCCGTCCTGAGCCAGCAGCTTCAGCATGGCTGGCAAACAGCCACCAAGCAAAGTCCACATGTCCGTGAAAGCTAATTAATCCGGGGAACGTGCAGCCCTGCTGCTGGGGGAAGTGCAATGCCTCGCTGCACTGGAAGAGCCAGGAGAGCAAAGTGGTGCTTAGCTGCTGCTAACCAAGAGCTGTCCACCCTCCGTTCGCAGCTCTACGGGGAGCTGCATTTGTCCCCAGCATCCCCAGGCTCACCCTGCCCACTGCTCCCTCTGTACCCACGGGGATACCCTGCTTGCCTCTCCTCTCTGCCTTCCAAAAAAGCCTCTCAACTTTTTTGGTTGCACAGCTCCTTTTCACAATTGCGTAGTGCAAGGTGGGAAAGATTCTGCAGGCACTTCCCTGTCCTCCCAGCTCCCCGTCAGGTCCCACCCAAGCACAGATGCTCATCCTCTGCCTCCCAATAACCTCTGGCCCATTTCCACCTCTCAGATCCCCATAGCTCCATCCCCACCACCACCCCAATCCCACTGGCTCCCCTGCATCAATCCCCATCCATCCATCCATTTCTCCATCCATCCATACATCCATACATCCATACATACATCCATCCATCCATCCATCCATACATCCCTCCCTCCATCCATCCATCTCTCCACTCATCCATCCCTCCATCCACCCATCCCAGCTCAATTTCATTTCCAGGCACGGATTTTTTTGGGCAGACCCGTTGCACTCACCTCCCAGGCAGGGAGCTACCATTAAATCATCGCGTGCCGCTCTGCAGCCAGCCAGCAGTTTGTTATCTCACCTGTGAGCAAGGTTAGCCTTTTGCCACAAATAAACCTTTCCACAATAATCATTCACCTTAACAGAGAGATTGTGGAGGGAAGTAAAGAGAAAAAGACATTTCTGGGGGGGCAAATACTGCCCGGGAGTTGGAGAGGGCCCCAGGACCCCAAACACAAAGTCAATTGTTGCTCAAAATCTGCCTTTCTAGGGTTCAAAGGACAAGCAATAAGCAAGCTTAAATTATCGCTGGGCCTTAATGAAGTTGCATTCAGCCTGAGCAGGATCGCCTGCTCGTTCATGCAAATTCACTGTAACCAGCTTACACGCATTATCCAGCGCGGTGACCTGTGGGAGCTCCTGGGTGCCTGGGGGAGATCAGGAGAGGAAACTCAGGACCTTGTATTGGCGCGAGCGGCTAAGGCGCTCCCAAATATCCCGATTAATTCCCAGATTGGCCCCGCATTAAGGCAATATAATAGGCCCTTATTGTCTGAGTGCATATGACTGTTAATGACGGGGAAAGTCCCCAAGTGCTTGGGACAGTCTCCAGCTGAGCAGCCCTGCACGGCCAGCCAGGGAAAAACAGCATCTCATTGATCACCCAGTTCATGGGCCTTAATATTTGCTTTGACTACGTGGAAATGCTCGTTTATCTGTCGTGTGCAGATAATAACGAGATTGTCGAGGTGGCCAGCTGAAAGAAATGCCGGAGGATGCTAACAACCCCTGCCGTGCTGGCATCAGCGGGAATTTCATTTCTCATTCCCACGTGGTTGCAAATTTTAGCTACAAAACCTTGTTAGCTTGTGCTGTCTGGGGGAGGCATCCACAAGCCACAGCTTGCCCGAGCACACAGGGGCAGGACAGAGGTTTGCACAAACCAGACAGGGTCCCCGGGCTTGCTCTGGAGAAATTTGGGCACTCAGTGCCCATGACCCTCACTCAAGCACCCTCCCAAGCATGGCTTCAGCTCTGCCTTTGGGAGGAAACCTGCGTGAATCTCAGGAATCTCATATCAATGAGTCCAGAGCCCTCAATCACAGAATCCCAGGATGGTTTGGGTTGAAAGGGACCTTAAAGATCATCCAGTGCCACCCCCTGCCATGGGCAGGGACACCTCCCACCAGCCCAGGTTGCTCAAAGCCTCATCCAGCCTGGCCTTGAACCCCTCCAGGGATGGGGCATCCACAGCTCCTCTGGGTGTGTTCTCCTCTGCAGTCATCCAGGCAGGACCAACCTCATCCAAGGTGGACCTCTGCCCCAACAGTGGCCACCAAGGCCACGCCTGCCCCGGAGGAAACGGGTGCTGGCAAGACACAGCTCACCTTGGCCTGAGACAGAAGTGCAAAATGGGTCGATGAACTCATCCGGGGTCCATCTTCCATCGATGGGATGAGCCAAATGTGGATATTCACATGCAGGTACCAGGGGGAGCTCTGCTTCTGGTGGTTGGTGGCCATAAGTCCAAAGACACCTGCAAGAACAAAGGGACCTACTCCAGCTGCAAGGGCCAGAGTTTAGTGTTGGCTTTCGGTTACTGGGGTGTAAATCTGGAGTAACCGAAGCACACACCATCACTCTCGTGTCTCTGCAGCCTTGCAAGCAATGGCAGAGTCTGGCCTCGCTGGTGAAGCCCCATAGGAAGGATCAGCCAGAGGAGCTGCCCAGGATTTGGAGGATGGAGGAATAGGAGAGCAACACTGGGCTGGGAACCCCACAGATCTCATGCAAACCTTACATCTTGTACCAAAAACAAACAAAAAAACCCAACCCAACAAAGAAGGGAGATCTAAGTGCATTTAGCTCAGTCCTGGGGTTTGATGGATGGGGAGAGATGGGGTGAAGGAAACTGCGGAGCAATGGCCAGCACAGACCATTTGCTCCTCAGTTGGACCCATCCTACCACCAATTTTTTAGAGCAGCTAGAACCAGTCTCCAAGCAGGGCCAGGGTGTTCCCAGGGCACGTCGAGCCCGTTCATGGGGAGGAAAAGCCACATTCCTATGAAACAGAAGAGTAACGGTTGCTCCTGCCTGGTGAGAGGACAGGCAGCCCGAGCGATTATTTTGTAGCTTCAGGAAAGAGGGGTACCTTTGGAAATGTGTTATTTTTCCGTTTGTTATTTTCCTATTTAACGAGGCTGTTGCAGGGACGCAAATATCAGCTTCCTTTTCCTTATCAGATGGGGGGGGAAACAAACAACAGGCTGCTGACCCTGGTGACCTCCTTCCGGCAGTGGCAGGGCTCTTCACGCACGTTAGCTGCATCCCCTCGAGGTCAGTGGGTTACGGCTCTTCCCAAGGGTACCTATTTCAAACCCCAAAAAATGCCCCCCACCACAAAACAACAGCTGAAGGGGGAAAGGGGGAATTATTTTTGACTGAACATGTTATACTATGGGGTGGCAGGAAATCAAGTAGAAATCGTGTAAAACATTCAAGCCCAGGTTGGATGGGGCTCTGGGCAACCTGATGGAGTGGAAGGTGTCCCTGCTTACTGCAGGAGGGTTGGACCAGATGACCTCCATAGTCCCTTCCAACTCAAACTGTTCTATTTCCAGGAGCAGCTCTGTGACTCTAACACAGCCCACCCAAAATCCACTCCCTTCCACCTTCAAACACCCTGAAAACTGCAGGGCTGGGGCACTGAATATCTAAAACTAGGATAGACAAAGGGTGAAGGGGATTTGGTAGAAGCTGGACAGAAGATAGGCAGGACATCCAGGACTCAAACTGAGACCTTCCTTCACTACAGCACCAGCCCAGGTCGTCCAGAGGGTGGTGGAATCTCCATCCTTGGTGGTTTGAGGTTTTCAAGACCCATCAAATTCATATTCCCCACGTGGAAATGCTTCGGTCACACGGTTTGCATCTCTCCCAGAAGCACCAGCCAAGCAAAACGCTGCCATGACCCACGAGGAGTTTCTTGCAGCCAGGGTCGAACTCCAGCTAATCGAAGAGAGCAGACCCGGCTGCACAACACACACCAGAAAACCGGAGTTAATTAAGCCTCTCATCAGCAAAACTTTTAATTGCGTAGCAGCAGCCTGGCTGGAGGCTGGCCGATTTGTGCATAGCTGCAGCAAGAATTTCCCTGCCAGGGAGCTCAAAGCAGCCGAGGAGGCAGTTGTCACGTGAAGGTAGACCCACAGCCAAGGGTCTGGCCCCTCTTCACCCAGCTGCGGGTTCGGGTGAAACCCTGGAAAGGTTTGCAACCCTGACTGCTCCCATCAGTCTCGAGCAACCTCCGTCCTGCCCTACACGTTGCTCTGGGGAGGGGTAACAGACCCCCTCTGCCCCTTCTCACCCCAAAATAGTGCTCTGGGGAGCACTCCTGCATGGTTGGCATCAAACCCATTGCTATTCCCTCCTTGGGTATTTAGGGCTGGACCCACAGAAAGGTTTAAGGTGAAACCAAAGGTCCATGTGGGTGCAGACCCAATCTCTGCTGGTGCCCAAAAACTCAGCACCCAAGGAAGACTGATAGCAGCATTCCTGCCAGTGCCATAAATCACTGCCCCACACTCCCTGTGCCTAAATTCCCCATCTGCCCCCACCCCTGAGCCCCAGCTAGGACACCCCATCTGTGACGTCTCCGGCTCATTCCCACCGCCCCTTCCTAATTGTCTCCCAGTGCCTGGACTTGTCCAGCCCAGCCCTCGCCATGGCTTGTGGCTGCGATTATCTGGGGCTCTTTTAAATCCGTGCACAGCTGCGAGGCTCGTCCCTACCTGGGGAGAGGAGCGGGGAGCAGCCCTTGGAGCCACAGCCGGCAAACGCAGCCTTGAGGTGGCATCATGAGGATTAGTAAGAAATGTGATGCTGGGGCTCATCAGCTCGGAAAGGGAGATGCTCCAGTGATGGAGTTGAGGGAAAAGCAAGATGTTGCTGTGTTTGGGGTTCTCGGAGCCAGACATCACTGGATACCAGCTGATCCTGTGCCAAAAGCTCTGCCCCTTGGCTGCTGAGTCCAAACCTGCATCTGCTCTGCTGTCCCCAAGACCCCCACGGGTCCAGAACCACAGAGGATGGAGCAAACTCTGCTTTGCAGAGCCCACGCAGAGCAAGAGGAGGAGTTGGCTCGTCTGGGTACTCTCCCCACCACCAGGAGGGATGGGAGACAGAGACATGGGGACTTATCCCCAGGGGTCTAGAAGCACTAGCTACACCCAGGACCCCTCCAGGTTCACCCCAGAACCCCCTTTTCCCAGCCAGGTAGGTGATGTGCACAGAGATCCCAGCCTGCTTGGCAAAAACAAGCCACCAGTGCTCCTTTTGTCACACAGTTTCAGGTCCCTTCCCCCCACCCTAGTGCTACAGGATGAAATTCAGTCCATGCCTGCCTCCAAGCTCCGGGAAGGTTTCCAAATTGTACAACAGCATCATGCAGGGGTCAGCTCCAACACAGAGCAGCCTCTCACACAAGACGCTGCTCGGATCCTCTACGATAACGACAGCAGCATCCCTCCCCGAAACAAATCCAATCTCATCCAATGCCCACTGCGCTCTCCTGCCCCTAAGAACCAGTGCTGTGGCCGATGGGGATGCTGCTGCTCCCCCAGGGCTGCTGTCACCTCCTCACAGCACCCTGGCTACATAAAAAAGAGCCAACGTAAGTTGGGCGTCAGTAGCTTCAAAGCCTTCCTGGGGCCACCATCAATTAGTGATTGGCAAAAGGAGATGGTGAGAGCAAAGGTCTTTCTGTTCTGGTTTCTGCAAAAGAGCAGAAATAACATCATTTACGGACAACACCAAACCAGAGAGGAACATGGTTTTGCCCGTGGGCTGACCCTGCCTGCTAAGAAACCCACCGCTGCACGGCAATTTGCCTTTTCCAGCTTTTGGGGATTTTATTGCTGGCAAGCTCCAATGGCAAATCCAATGGGAAACTGGGCCAGGACACCACCCCAGCCCATCCGCCCAGCCCGAGGGCAGATGCTGCCCAGGTCCCTTTGCAGATGTTAGTTCTGAGCATCCCTAAGGCAGGCAGCACCATCACCCCACGTCTTCCTCCGCCCTGAAGATCCTCCATTCCTGCCCCCCTTGCCAGTCACCCACCTCCAGCCCATCATGCGTTCAGATCTCCACCCCCCTGCAAATCTCACCGGGATCTTGCATCCCGAAGGGACAAACCACCTCTATTTTAGAAAAAAAAAAAATATTAAACACTCAGTGCTTACGTGGCAGGCAAGAACACACCATGTGCAGAGCGCAAGTGCTTCCTCCAGCATCCTTCCCGTCCTGTAGCAGCAGCTGGACCTGATGCTCCGTTGAGGCTCCATCACAGATAAGATGAGATATCCATCCCAGATAAAGATAAGACAACTCAATACCCATGAAAAACGCGAACAACGCAGGGTCCAGCACGGTGAGAAAGGCAACACTGAGCCCTGCAAACACCAAACGTGTGGCTGGTTGCTGCTGCGGGGCTCAGACTCACGTCAGCTCCCCTGCCCTGGGTGGCAGCAGCCCAGCAGCACCACCCCAACCCAACAGAAACCTGCTGGTCTGGATAAAGAAGCCAGCACAGGTCCAGCACTAAATAAAGAAGCCAGCACAGGTCCAGCAGGCAGCATCCTCAGGGACGATGGACCATCCGCAGTCCCACCAACCCACCACTCACGGAGGAGGGCTCGGAGGGTTTGCTCCCATCTAAAATGCCTGTTGCAAAGATTTTATTTTGTCTTTTTTTTTTTTTGGTTTAGTGGGGTGTTTTTTTTCCTGATTTCCTTCTATGCTTTACGTTCAAAAATAAAAGCAACAGCAGATCTTTTTAGGAGCGGAGAACAAAAGAGCTGTAAAATTAGGCGACTGCATCTGAAAAGCCGCTGTCTGTGTTGTCTGGGCGTTCGGCAGTGCCCCTGCTTCCCTTTTGAAGTGTTCTTGTAAAACTCCATTATTCTTCACTCAAACACGCAAAACAACTGCAGTCAGGCCCCTGTTCAAGGAATAATATCTTTGCTTCCATGCCAGCACTTTACTGTTAAGGTTTTATTGCTTTTAAAGCACTTCACAGCCTCCCTCTCCTCCTTTTCCCCCTCCCTGCCCTTTTTTTACGTACCAAGGTGTTTTGTAACTTCCAGAGATGGGCATGTGGCTGGAGGTAGCAGAGTGGTTCCATCCTCTATTTGTTTTCCAATGCTTTTCTGAGTTTTTTTGCAAAGGCAAGGAAATTCTCCCCCTTCCCCCCCCAAGCAAAATACTGGGAGATTACCCAGGGAAATCCTGCAGCAGTTGCAGGCAGGGACCTGGTGCGGGGACAGGACAGGATGCCCACCGCCAGTGACACCCATCCCAGCGCTGCCTCCCCACATCACCCCTCCAGCTGAAAAGCCACCAGGGTTTCCCCTTCTAAAGGCAAAATAAAACCAAAATATTCCTTAACCAAAAAGTCCGTTGCCATGGGATAACGCTATCCCCAACCCCCTGTAAGTGCAGGGAGGAGCAAGGTGTTTATTTCTGAATGCAGAAGAAATTAATCCTCCAAACGCTTCTATCACTGTGACGTAATTTCCATGATACCCTGCGACCAGTGGAAACGCAATCGTGTCACTTGATGGACGGCGGGGCACGAGGGTACCAACTGCGTTATCGACCTGCTGAGACCGGCTGCTCCTGAGCATCGCTTGCCTTGGCCAAGGAGGTACGGGAACGTCGTATCCCCACCAGCACGTTTTGAAGGTGCACAAGGTTTTTTCAAGCCTATTTCAGTTAGAGGAAAGGTTTATTTTCACGTCAGCAGCCCTGCCAGCCGGGCTCCATCTATTTTAATGCCCCGTTAAAATGCGCCGTTCCTGAAGGGACATGTGGCAGGCGCGGAAATTGCAAATGAGGTTGTTGCCACCTGCTCCCAGCACAATGCAAATGGGATTAATGAAGGACAAGGGGGCACTTCCACCACAGCTGGCTGCTGCCCGCCTGCCGGCCACGCTGCCGGGAGCCCATCGGCTGAACCGACGCAGCATCGATGCTCCCATCAGCATCCAGGCACGGTCAGGTCCTGCTGGGATCATCCCACAGGTGGTCCTACCACGAGAAGAAAAAACGATCATCGCCTTGGCTGGGCTATAAAAACTCATTATCCAAAAAAAAAAACCAAACAAAAAAACCCAAAAACCTCAAACAAAATATTTATATGTCAATGAAATTGCTCTTTTTGATGTCGGAGCAGCTGGCACTGCCGTTGCAGGGCTGGCTTTTCCAGGCATCAGCACCCAACTGTCCTCCACCGAGCCTTACGATTAGGCAAAGCGTTAGGATATACTTTAAACTCCTTGTTTCTGACCGCTACGTGGTCAAGGAAAAGTGGCAGGGGGTTGGTTATTTCCAGGGAAAAAAAAAAAACGCCGTGTGTTACACGGGCACATGGGCAGACATCACCTCTGAGCAGCAAACCATCCATCCCTCAGCGCACGGGGCAGCCGCCCGAATTTTTAAAGCCGGCCAAAGTCCATCACCAACTTCTCTCATCTGCATCCTCCAAGAGAAGAAAGAGCTAACGGCGACCTGCGTCCCCGGGACCGCGCCGGTCACCGGCGAGGCAGAAAAACGCCGAGCACAGTAATTATCTGTTGCAGAGCCCTGTTAATGATTAAGTTTGGGAGACGCTAACAATCAAGCCTATTGAAAAGACTACAAGGGTTTCAAAGTGTTTCCTCTGAACCATGTGACGGCAAATTGTTCTGAGTAGACGGTTCTTAATTCAAATGCTCGTTGTCATGGGGACGGGATAACACCCCTCCTATTCAAGGATGGCACACAAGAAGCCTACTATTTGCTACAATAGGCTTTTTAGCTTGAGCTACACTTTATAAATAGCAAAAAAAAAAAAAAAAAAAAGAAATCCAGAGATTAAGAGGATGGCTGACCTCCCTTAGCACAACAGAGCCCAAAGGGCAGCGGGTACCGGGGCCGGAGGAGGAGCTGTGAGGGCACGGATGGACGGACGGACATGGGAAACGGGTCACCGCGGCCCGTGCTCTCGTGGCATTGATGGGGCTCAGCCACGCGTGCGTGGGCGGGGAGTTTCTTTTTAATGCCAAAATGTCACTGACAAGGTCACCCCCTCCTCGTGCTGGAGATGAAAAGCAGCCCGCCGGCTCTTGCAGACCTGGAGGGCCGGAGCCCAGCGTCACCCACCTTACCCTAGAATCAGAGGATGGTTTGGGGTGGAAGGGACCTAAAAGATCATCGAGCTCCACCCCCTGCCATGGGCAGGGACACCTCCCACTAGGCCAGGTTGCTCAGAGCCCCATCTTGATGGACCAAAGCAGACACCCCCACCCCAGACGTGGCTCCAGCCTCTCCGCCAGCACATCACTTATCTCCATCCTCTGTGCAAACCACGCGGCAGCAGGAACAGGACCTTCTATGCCCACCTTCTGTTGATTCCCCTTAATCCCACTTCACCCCATCCCCTGGCACCACAAAACAGCAAGAGACTCGTCAGATCCTGCCATCACCCCCCATGTGCAGAGCCCCAGGAGGCCCCAGCAGCATCCATGGCAGGGGGAGGCACGTACCGCTGCCCAAAACAGTGGCCGTGGGGGTAAAGGTGGGAAGCACCAGCTCACATCTTGGGGAAGTTTAGGTCTAAACTGAATGAGAGAAGCCATCGCTGAGGGTAGAGATATTGTCTTCATGTTCAACTGGGGTTGCACCAAAGAAGAAATCAGAAGAATCAAAGCTAAAGAGCAAAATCAACAGCCAAGCGCATCTCCGACAGCATCCTGAGGAAGGAGGCACCTGGGCTTGCTGGAGCTGTGTGTCACTGAAGTTGCAGCCAGGCACCAACCACAAAGTGCTACCAAAGTCCAGGATGGAGCCAAGAAAAACCACTGCTGGTCAGGGGTGGTTTGAAGGAAAGGGGGTGTTCCTTCTCATTGCTCCCATGCATTGGAGGACAGAGACCCACCTTATTCCCCTTCTCCGAGTCCAACCCTGCCTGCTGCACCACCCGAACCTGCCTCCAGTGCTGAGCGTCCTCAGGAACCCTCCTCCATGCTCCCCCAACCTTTGACAGACTTCTGTCCCCAAAACCCTTGTGTGACAACCGCTTGTCCTGAAGACATGAAGGACCACGAAGGACCTGGCTCAGCTCCTTCCAAAGCCAAGCATCACCAGACCAGCTGCAGCATCACCCATCCCATGGCACCTCTTCTCCCCTGGACAGCCCCTTGGAGAGCCCTCCGACAGCTTACAAAAAGCCCCCAGGCTTTGCTGCTTCACCCAGCACCTACAATCGCTGGGACAACTGGTTGACGCAGCACATATGACCCCGAGAAGATGGTAAATTGGATTTCTCGGTATCTGCTAACAACAACCTGCTCCAAACTCCCAGGACCCAGACCAGCGTCTGAACCCAGCTCTTACCAAGGACAAGAGCAGCACCCACTCGCCCAAATCACACCCTGCTGCAGGGAGGATGGCGAAGCTGAAGCCTTGGGGCAGGCTCTGCTCATTTGCTCAGAGCTGACAAATTTGGGGTGAAAATCAGTGGGGGCATCAGCAGCTGCTGAATGAGATGTTCACTCACCTTCTGCTCACCGGGGCTGGGGAAATGTTTGTACTAAATATGAAACCAGCTCCCAGAAGCTGCTAAAACACGCTAGGAATTTCTGGAGCAAATCTCGCAGGCTTTAAGAGCTTTATTCGCATTTGGGGCTGCAAACACAGGACCGATGGCTGTGCAGGATTTAATGATGGATCCCTACAAGTGATCAGTTGGGTCTCCTTACCTTACAACAGCAAAGTCAGGTGGGACTGGAGAAGCTCATGGGTGGTTACTGAATCCACGGAAACCACAGATGGCTGAGGACATGCTGTGCTGCACATCACCAGCACCTGGGAGAGCATCACTGCTTCCCTGCCCGGTCCCTGGTGGATGCCCAAGAAGGGGCCAGGGGCCAAGAGTTGCAACCCCCATGAAAGCTCAGAGGGCTTTGGTTCTGAAAAGCTTTTTTTTTCCCCCCCTTAGATAAAAGCACTAAATCTCCCTGGGGCTGGGAGGTGTGGCAATGGCACCGGAGGGCCACCGTGCCCCCACCGAAGGGTCCAGACCCACTCTCACTGAAGGCATCTCTGAAACCAACCAGGGCTTCACACCACGGGAGGCAAGGGGCTCCGACAGCTTTATTGTTTCCCCTGATGAGGAAGGAGGAAAACTACCACCTTCTTGCGTGGGAGCAGCGCTGAAGGGGGAGAAGCAACCTGCCAGACAGATGACTCATTTCCATCGCCACCTCCTCCTCCAGTGCTGAGCGTCCTCAGGAAAGGAGAGCAGGAGGCAAGCCTTCCCTTCAAACTTTCTCTTTCTTTGCCTGTGAAAGGAGGAAAAAGAAAAAAAAAAAAATGCAGCCTAAACCCCATCCCTGCAGCCCTGAGGGATGTGTGCTGCTCCCCCGATCCAGCAGCAATGGGGAAAAAGCTCTCAGAGCATCACCTGCACCCATCAGCATCGCCCTTGGGCGCGGGCTGGGACCGCATGGCAACCATGCTGCAACTCCATGGATGCGATTCCCCAGCCAAGGGTTTTCCCCCACAGCAGCACCCCAAACCAAGAGGATTTGGGGAACAACCTTGCTCATGAGTGGCAGCATGCCCCAGCCCCCCAGAAATGAGCTCGGGGGAGGCAGGCACTGTAGCAGCCCCCAGTTCAGGCTCCATGCCCAGATGCATCTCCAGCTGCTGTGGGCTGGCTGTTGATGAGGAAAATCTCTGTCCTCCTTACCGAAAGGACCAGAAAAGGCAAGAGGGAGGGTCACACACCTCACCTCGCTTGTCTCACCTTGCAGCTCCAAGGCACCCAGAGCAAACCTGGCCACGCAGGCAGACGGCTCCTGCAAAGTCAAGGTTGCCTTCGCCGCTTGCTCTGGCGTCTGGTAACCAAGCAACTCAAAGGCAGGTAGGAAGAGACGCGAATCATCCAAACCCAGCTTCAAACCGGCAGGACACACTCCACCAGCCCGACCGCTGCTCTGTACAATATGTAAATACTTCAGATGCATGACATTAATTAAGATGCTTGTTGTTAAGAGTCTACACTGCAGCTCTGGGAGACAGAGGTAGGAAACGGTGCAGTTGGGGGGCAGCAGTTTTACAGACCAGGGCTCAGGATCCATCACGAGCCATCACGGAAAGAAGAACAGAATGTACATAATCGGAAACGTTTTCTTCCGTCAAGCATCACCACATTTTAGAAGCCTTCCTACCTACAGAATACTGCATTCTCCTCAGTCAGCAGCAACAAGAAAAGACTCGGGGGGTTCACGTAAAAGAGGGGGTTTGTGGGAGAAAAATGCACAAACACAGGCTGAGAGGAGAACAGATTGAGAACAGCCCTGAGAAGGGCTTGGGGGTGCTGGCTGGTGAGAAACTCAACGTGACCCAACCATGGGATGGAGGTGATGAAGTTGGTCCTGCCTGGATGACTGCGGGGAAGAAGAGGTTGCCCAGAGAAGCTGTGGATGCCCCATCCCTGGAGGGGTTCAAGGCCAGGCTGGATGAGGCTTTGGGCAACCTGGGCTGGTGAGAGGTGTCCCTGCCCATGGCAGGGGGTGGCACTGGATGGGCTTTAAGGTCCCTTCCAACCCAAACCATCCTGGCATACTGTGGAAGTAAGGAAAAAAATTAATGGATAGAAAACAGTGAATAAAAGTCAGGATGCAGCAGTTGAAAGCCTGTGTGGTCGCTGGTCTGTGTAAGCTCAGCTGCTTTAATCTGAGCCCTTGTCCCCGTTTCACGAGGTGCCCAGAGCTCTGCTCACAATGTACACACTGGGTTTATTATGCAGCCGGTGAGCAAACGGTAATGGAGTATTTCCATCAGATTTTAACAAAATTCAAGTCCATGCAACCCGAGTGGGAGAGTGAGGTAAACACCAGGAAGGTTTAATGAGCTTTTCCATCCCACTACCTTCAGGCTTCCTCCGTGACCAAGTGCTGCTCACTCTGCTCCAGCTTAGACAGCAAAATTGTGTCCCTGCGTCCTCGCCGCTGCATCCATCCCAGCACGGCGTGATACCCAGCGCGGGAAGGGTTTCTACTAAGAACGAGCCCTTGCCAGGGGCTCCCCACCATCACCCCGCTCCCCATCATTTACTCCCCCCCTCTCTCTCGTTATTCCATCTTAACGAAGGCGGTCAGCGATGGGGAAGAGGGAGAAGCAGAGGAGGAGCCTCCCAGTTCCTGAGGGACTGGTTAATGAAAGGTTTTTCTATTAGTGGGTTATCGCTCTCCATTTCTCTTAATTGAGGCGGTGCACCTCCATCCTCTAAACTTCAAGGGTGACAGTAATTAGCACAGCTAGTCTTTATTACTCTCATCAGCTCTCCCCTTCAGGAAGTACAAGATCTAACACTCCAGCAACGAACACAAAAACCAGCTTTGCCAGGCACGCGCTGACGGACTGCGCCGGCCACCCTGCACTCTTGTAATGAGCAGATTAGTGCCCAATACATACGTGGCCCTTTAAAAGAGAATAATTATTAAAAATTCATCAATATAGCACCCCTGTGGTGCACACACAGCTGATGAACACAAGACCCCCCTCCTGCGCTGGCTTTTGTCAGCAGCAAACAGAGCTGCGGAGATAAACAGCGGCTCCCGAAGCTCGGCCCCCGCGCCGATGCTGGGTGCTGGCACCGCAAAGTAGTGAGGGCTCGGGGGCCGGGAGAGCTGAGACAAGGAAAAGGCTGATCCTGAAATGTGGGTTCAGGTAGTAAAACGTGAGCCTGTAACGTGGATCTTCAGCAAAAGAAAAAAAACTGTGCTTGAGTTTAGCCATCCCTAGGCAGTGTTAACTGCCAGTTAGGGAGCAGTGCTCTGCGCCTTAGGGGTTAAATACCTATATACATGGATAGATAGATATATCATAGAGTGGTCACAGAATGGTTTGGGTTGGAAAGAACCTTAAAGCCCATCCAGTGCCACCCCCTGCCATGGGCAGGGACACCTCCCACCAGCCCAGGTTGCCCAAAGCCTCATCCAGCCTGGCCTTGAACCCCTCCAGGGATGGGGCATCCACAGCTTCTCTGGGCACCCTGGGCCACTGCCTCACCCCCNCAACTCTCTCAGCCTGTCCTCGCACGGGAGCTGCTCCAGCCTCGGACCATCTCCGGGGCTCCTCTGGCCCCGCTCCAGCAGCTCCGTGTCTGTCCTGTGCTGAGGACCCCAGAGCTGGGGGCAGCACCCCAGGGGGGTCTCACAGACGATGCATTTGTATGCATACGATGTATATGATGTATATACATTATATCAGAGCCCCTCTTGGCACAAGATGTGCTCAACACAGTCACAGCGGGACCCTCCCCAGATCCCTGTTCCCCAGGATTTGCTCCTTTACCCAGCTATAAGGGGTGAAATCGCTTCAGCTTCCAAAAAGGAGCCGAGACACTGGTTACACAACCCTGCACACAGAGACGTGCCAAAAACCATCAAATACCTCAAGATTTACGATAAACTCGCCCCAACTGGCAACACCAGGAATCCAAAAATCAAAGCAAACCCCGGGATGGTTCCTCTTTGTGCCTGTCGAGCCCCTCCTGCCCCAAGCACCTGGCAGCAAGACGTGTGTGTTTAAAATACACCTGTGTGCTACAGAGCTCTTCACAAGGTATCTGTCATCAAGAAGGCAGAGAGCCAGAGCAAGAGGACTCGGCCACACGTCGCTCAGGGACGCAGCAGCAAAGTCACGCATCAGCCCTGCATCCCCCCAAACCAGCACAGAGCCCAGCCGCCCTCCCCAGCAACGCAGGGGGAACGAGGAGGGGGGGTGTGGGCATGTACAAATATCTAAAATACATAATTAATATAAAATATGCATGATAAATGAAATATAGCTATTATACACATACACACACACGTACAGAAGTTTGCTTTCTCCAAAAGTCACTTTTTCAGGCTTTTTCCCCTGAAAAGAGAGGAGCTAAGCTCTCCTCCCGCAGCAGCGACGTGTTGCTCTTGCTGCTTTTTCCTCATCGGGTTTCCAAAGCGCTTTCAGAGTAGAGAGATATCAGGTTTCCCATTATTTTGTTTGGGGAAATGTGACGCCTCCAGTAAGGCAATGCCATGCTGGGCTGGGAACGGGGACAGATCCCGGCGCTGTCGGTGCAGCCGTCAGGTTGCACAGTCCCCTTAATCCAAGGTCACCACTCCGTGCCAGGAGCCCAAGAGATGGAGATTTAGGAATAACATCCCATAGGAGACAACTTACTGTTCGAGAGTTGATGTCCTGCTGTACACAGCTTTAGAAAACCAGGGACAAAAGACACAGTTCTTGCAGAACAACATTTTTTTTTTTTTTTCCATGTCTAANGGATGGCCCCAGGGGGCATTAGCACACCACAGAAACGGTTTTGAAATCACAGGATGGTTTGGGTTGGAAGGGACCTTAAAGCCCATCCAGTGCCACCCCCTGCCATGGGCAGGGACACCTCCCACCAGCCCAGGTTGCCCAAAGCCTCATCCAGCCTGGCCTTGAACCCCTCCAGGGATGGGGCATCCACAGCTGCTCTGGGCTATTTCTTCTGCATGTTTGAAGACCAGGGGAGGAGGTGATGGGTGTTTTACCCAAATAGGTCCTGCAAGGACATCATGAGGGCAAAGCCCATAAACCTCCCTGGGTCTCCATCCATCTCATGGCTTTGGTCCCACAGCAATGGGGACGGGACTGATGGCTGTTTGATGGTGACTGTCAATAGAAAGAATTGCTGACGGGCAGCCTGGAGAGAAAAAGCCCAGCAGGACCGCTCAGCACACCGGAGCTGGATGCTAACTCTAGATTTCTAGAAATCAATAGGATGCAATTTATCAGCCTAAACCCTGAAGCCATTTGCCTGGTCCCCACCCCTCATCCTGCCAAGCGCCAAAGGGGGCTGCAGCCAGCGCTGCTCATGGGGTCACGCAATGGTTGCGGGGGGGGTCAAGGGAAGCTGTGGATACCCCATCCCTGGAGGGGTTCAAGGCCAGGCTGGATGAGGCTTTGGGCAACCTGGGCTGGTGGGAGGTGTCCCTGCCCATAGCAGGGGGTGGCACTGGATGGGCTTTTAGGTCCCTTCCAACCCAAACCACTCTGTGATCCTACGAAGTTTAGGGCTTTGGGGGGGGTCAGGGATGCACAAAAGGAAGCGTTCATGCCCAAGGGCCCAGGGTACGAACCCTGCCCTTCCCGCAGAGCAAGGGTACATCTGGCCCTTGCCCCTACAGCGGAAGAAGAACACTGATCATTGCAAAAAACAGGAAAAAAAAACACCCACCCCAAAACCATCTTCAGCAAGAGAGAACAGACCCTGCTCGGGGGCCTGCAGTTCCCCTCAGTTTAATTAGCTCCTCAACGATGCAGAGCCAGCTTCCCCAGGAGCCTAAAGATGTTATTTTTAGGTGCAACCACTCCAAAAATAGAAGCATCGCCGCAGGAAGCTGAACACAGCCATCAAGGAGCCACGTGCAGGTTGCACGGGGGGTGTACCAAAAGCACAATCCGTGCCCATCCCAAGCACACGGGGAGGTCAAAGCATTTTCCCTTCAAGCAGGGACCTCAAGACCTTCCCAGAGATACACTTGCAAAAATAAAAATAAAAAATAAA
>VZTO01012341.1:2684-34086 GCA_013400615.1 Syrrhaptes paradoxus
AAGTTAGCATTTTTTACAAAGCCAAAAATTCAAGACATTCATTTGTAAGCTAAAGACATTTCAGGTTTCCTCCTCCAAAGTAAGAAAATATTCATCCATTACACCAACTAACAATTCAAGTAACACTGATATTTCCATTGTGGAAAACAAACAAACATTACAAGTTATTGTACACAGAAGATTTAGAAAACCTTGTCTCCACTGTGAAACAAACACCAGTGAAAACACCCTCAGATTTCCTTTATTTTTCTGAGTGTATGTACTAGAAGAAGAAATAGGGACAAAGCCTGAGATCCAAAAAAAAATCAACTACTTTTTCTAAGTTTTGCTATGTTGCAAATTACTGGCCAAGTAACCTCATCACTCAGCCCAGAAAGTGCCAAATCCCATCTCTAGAAACTACCCCGGGCAGCTAAGCTACCTGTTCAGTAAAAAATCCTTGCAACAGAACTGAGCAAGGGCTAGCCTAAAGAAGCATCTTCTTTTTCCTTAAGAAATTAGCACATGCATGGAAATTTCTGGGACAGAAATGTCTGGAACAGAAATTTGTTCTACCTACGCCTATCAATGCAGGATCCAATCAATGCCCAGAGTTCAGCTAAGACTGTGATCTTCAGAGATCAAAGGAATTCACTAAGAGTTTCCCAACTCTCTTACGGTCTTGAGGAGACCATGACTGGCTTACCAGAACATTTTCCTTTCTGATAAGCCAGTCACAAAAGTATTAGTCCCAAGCAGCTGGCATCATTCAGAGAAAGAACCTGAAGAGAGAGACGAGAACTTACTTACTTACTTACTTGAGTGGAACTCAATTCCACTTAGCTTGTGGCTGCAGGATATGACACCGCTTCACCAGGCTCCAAGGGCTGGCTGAGGTTCATCATAGAGCACTAATAATGTCACAAACTTTCCTGGAGGAAGAATTAAAGCACAGAGGGGAAACTGCACTCCCATCACTGGAAACCACAAGAATCAACTCACTTTTCTACTCTTTTGATTTCAGAACAACAGGTGATGAGTGATTTTATGTATAATTATGTCAGTTGTCTTTTAACATTTGTAGATCAACTGCATTTCCAGACCTCAGCTAGCAATATTTTCTTCTGACCTGAAATCTGGGTCTGANGCCTTAATCACAGATGACCTTACAATAGATGTTAACTCTAACAGATGAGATCTAAACCTATGTAGGTGATGCTGGAAACTTAGAAGAGCAGCCTGTACAGCTTGCAGACACGAAACAGTCTCCACTGACTGAAGATGCAGGGATGCCAATCCACCGCTGTTGGTTTCTTGGATTCTTTTTTTAACTTAAGAAGTCACAACAGCCATGACTAAAAATCTCCAGTTGTCTGGGAGAACTCTCATTGTGGCTGAAAGTGATCCAGTTCCACAGCCGCTGTGATTTCTAAGTCCAATTACCTCAGCATCTCAAATTGAAGCCTTTGGCACTTCAGAAGATAACTGGTACTGCACACTGCACTGCAACCCGAGCAGCACGGGTTAACACACGCCTGTCATATTGGTCTTCTAGTCTCTACACTGGTTCCCACCAGAATCCCGTCTAACACAGCCCCCAACAGTGACATGGAGAAGGCCACCTCTGACTGCCAACTGAGGACCACAGGCAACAGCCAGGCTCTTCCTCCATTCCACAGTTCTCCACTCCAAGCACACAGACTTGTTGAAAGGGAAATTGAGCTTTTTAATGGGTTGATCTAAAACTTGCACTGTGAACCAAGGACTGCTCACAATCACCACCACCTTCCACTCCAGATGCATGGCAAGTTTCTCAGCTTTGCCTCCTCTAGTACAAAGTAAATGTTATAGCAGCATGTACTTAATGGGGGAAAGGGGAGAAGCAACACTTTCTCCCTCCAAAGAAACCCCTTCTGAAACAAAGCACTCCGTTGCACACAGCTCTCTCCAGGGAAGAGGATGAGACAAAAAACAACACATGACAGATGTTAGTTCATTGCTTAATGCACTTGTGGAAGCTACTCAGATTCTATGGTGATGAGTGTGGTATGGAGCAGAACAAGCATATTCTATTACTTTTTATTCTTGATTTTAAAAATATGGATAAGATTTAAAACTGTTGTGGAAGACAATTAACATTGGAAAAAAAAAATCAAGCCTTTAGAAGATCTGAGGACAAGTGGATGAGGGTTGCATGACACCCTTATTATGCTCAGTGCTATTCAAAAAGATGCTATAGTTATTAGCAAAGATTTTCTCATTTAAAATGCTACATAGGAGCATTAAAAATAACCATAAAAATACATTCAAACTGAAACTTACTGGACATTAACTTTTCCAAACTGCAATTTGAGTTATGGATTTTTAGCTTGAAGGAGTGCAAGAAATTGAGTGGCCTGAGACAGGATTTGCACACTATTAGCATGTCTAGGAGCAGGACTTCTTAAAAAAAACCATAAAACCAGAAAGCAAACCAAACCCTAAGTCATCTGAAATACTAATGTCTTCAGAAGTAATTACTAGACAAAATGTGATAAGAGAGAAAGTGCTACATTCTGCTCATGTTTCTCAGATGAGACTTTCTGTAATGCTGAGGAAGATGTGAATTATTAAAAGGGAGCAGGAGTTATTTTATCACTGACCAGTACTCATAACAACAGCTTCGCATGGGAACAACTCAATTTAATAGTATTACATCAAAGCACTAGCCTCTGAAGAGCTGGCTTGCAACAACAAAAATTAGTACTTCCTTGTGATTACAGAAATGTGTGCTGGCTTTATGACAGCACAAGTGACAGAAACAGAAAAAATATTTTAAACAAACAAAGCAACTACTAAGCTGACAAAGGGATATGAACAAAATACATGACATTTAAGGCACAGACTCCCTTATAAATTCACTCTCACAGATGGGGTAAAACTAGTGACTTTAAATATATTAATTTCCTTATAAAACAGGGATAAACATAATTTATTATCCTTATTTGTAATATTGGTATATGCACATATGCATACAAAGATATACTCACATAATAACTCACTGAAAAGTTTTTACCTCTCTCCAAACCTCTCGTTTTAATAATGAGTCACATAATTTTTGAAAAATTTTGTTGTTGGTCATGTGTTTGGGTATTTTTTTTGTTGTTGTTGTTTTTTTTTTTTTTTTTAAGGAAGATTCAATGAGTTTATTAAAAGACCTTAATATCATACTCCCCCATTAGGTTTGTGCATCACATTCCAGAGTGATTAACAGATTAACAAAATTCAGGTACTTGCAATTTCATTTCCAGTAGCAGGCACAAAGACTTCTTCTTGCCTAAATGGAAGAGGGTTCTAGGTTCTCCATTTTCAAACAGAGATCTTCTACAATGTCTTCCATCAATCATTTGCTACAACCTTCCTTTTTAAAGAAATTTGAAGATTTCCAATGCTTTACAATTGACTGAGGAAGCAAAGAGTAAAGCGGTTGTTGCAGAAAAATAAAAATAAATCCTAAACCAAAAGCCCCACTCTGAAGTTATTTATTTTTATTCTATAAGTGTGCAGAGAAATGATTCAGTTCACTTCAATTCATTTCCATATGATTTTCCCTTTAGCAAAAGGATCTAACGTGTGCAAAGCAGAGAGTGCCCCATATCCCACTCCTGGCCCTTGCACTTTTGGGTTCCACTCCAGTCATTTCATGTCCTGCTCAACTTGGACCTTTTTATGTGGACCTGCAGGAACCACTATGGACCACAGTACGAATTACTGGCAAGCTGGCATCAAGAAAATTGTGGCAAACAATAGCAGGGAAGCCTATCCTCTACAAACCAGCATTTACTTATTTATTTATTTCTAAGGCTGCATACTACTTAACTTCTCCCTCTTCAGGAAAGGAGGGAGAGGAAAAAATATTGATCTCCAGGAAGGATCTGTGGAAAATTTCCTGTCCTATTGCCTCATTCCATACTCCTTATGGAAGGAGAACTCCCACCAATTTCAAGGATGTATTTACTTGCGTAAGGAGAACAAGATTGACAATCGCTGAAGTTACATAAAAATTTGAAAACAATCAAGCAGATAATGCCAGGGAGCAGTGGGCTGACTGTGCAGCAGTAGGGCATTCTTCATATCTGCAAAGCTGGATAGCCACTAAATTAAGTACAGTGCTTCAACAGCAATTCATAATCCTATCTACTAATGGAAATAATTGACTGAAAATCGGCTTTAGCAAGAACCCACAGCGCTGTGCACGGTGAACGAATCAAGTTCTTTACATGAAAAGTTTAAAAAGTTCAATCCCACAACTAATTTAAGAAATTGCTTGGTAACGTGGCCATTTAAATGTAATTTCAGGTGAGTAATGACTGCTTTTGAACACTGAAATGCAACCCATTCCACAGTACAAGCAAAATATCTGCTTAGTATGGATCTTGCTCTTAAGAAGCAAAAGCAAGTGCCTGCTCCATCAGCTCTTTCCACCTAGTGAAATCAATCTTTAGAAGTTTCATTTCAGATATGTGCATGCTGCTGTCATTAAAACACATGTGAAATTTCCATTATAAACTGCAGCCTTCAGGTGTTTATAACGTAACTATAAAAATTCCCTCCAGAAAGAAAATTGGCATTAAAGTTCTCAGTTTATAAAAGATTTTAAAAAGATCACTTTTCCTATTATTATTCCAGATAAAATGTACAAGGCAGTTTACTGATTTAATACATGTCTACCATCAAACTCCTACTTTTTAGAAAGGAAAACTTAACAATTAATTACTCCAGGATGAGTTCACTGACATTTGCAATTCTTTGAAATTAGGATGCTATGGTAATAAACAGTGAATAGCTATGGCTACTTTAAGGAGTAAAAAGTTTCCACTAGCAATGTTAACCCTTCATAGCTCCATCTTAAATTGCATAAAAGAAGCTGCACTTTTTTATTTTCTTTCAAACTAGGCAGTAGAGATTTAGTTTGCTGTGTGGTTTCTTCCTCATGTTTAGAAACAATCCCCTCAATATGTCTCTCAAAATCCTGACCACATCATCACCTACCCCATCAAAACCCCAAGACAACCACAGTTTATGGACATAACCCTGCAAGCACTTAGGTGTAATTAACTTTGCGTGCATGAGTACCTCCACTGAAAGGAACAGCAGCCACACATGCTCACAAATTCACAGCATCAGACCCTCTTAAGTGCCCCTTTTAAGAGGACAGTACAGGGTTTGATAAATGAATAGCAAAGTCATGCTGTAGAATTTTGCAGCAACAGTATGTTGTTTTTTTTATTTCAAACTAGCTCAAAACATGAGGATTCTATATTATACAGACTCATAGAGCAGTTTCTATTATATGCTGCTTATTATCTGCAGAATCTAATGAACTCATTAATTTGTATATAACTTTAGCCAGTCCAGCCTGAAAATACACTGAAATAAACAGCATATTCCTGGAAATTTAAGACTTCTAACTACTCCCTTATTTTTAAACACTGACATCTTAGCTAGAACAGTATGTTAGTTTTTAAAGCAGTCACTGACTTCAGCCTGGGAAGCTGCTGCAGCACTGTCTTTCAGATGTATACATACCCACAAGTCCCAGAAAGCGGAGAGCCGAAAGCACTCAGCATTTCTGGGAATGAAGAACCTCACAACCATAGCATGTACCTTACAGTGTGCCATGCAAAGCAGGCACTGTACACTACAATCTCTTCTGTTTGTCTGGCAATCTTATATTTATTTCACCGTAGATTTGTAAAAGCGGGAAAACTTTTGCCCACGATCAGCTGAGCTGTGAATCAGTGTATCTGTCTTCATTTTGCCAATTATCTTTGTCTATATTCCAGAGAAGCCAAAAATAACCACTTTAAAGATGGAAAAACATGTTAAACAGCCTTAGATTTCACCATGAAAAAAACTTAACCTTGAAAACTCATCTGAACAGACCTAGGAAGCTGATTACAAGTGTATTATATATTATTTTTAACCTTTAAATTGTTTCTAAAGAAGTTCCCTGCATTTCATATACCTTTAAATTCACAGAACAGACAGCAACTGTGCTGTAAATTCCCAGTCTGGCACTGGCAGGTAAAACACGTTCTGCTGAGTATTACTGTTTTAATGTCATGATTGAACTCTGCAACAGACAGCTATTTTCCTTCATAACCACCCCTAAAAAAAAGTGTTTTATGACATATCCAAGTTCTTAGCTGCTACTAGAGGCAAATGGGCAATAGAGGCAAGAAGGCGACATGAAAGGAATTTCACCAATATTCAAAACAAGCACCAGAACCAGTAACAGCTGAATTACTCCGACAGTTGGTAAGGCACATGACAAAAGAAATGCAGGATTGTTGTGAAAAGGCCAAAAGTCAACGGTATACTTACTGAAAATGGTATTTCAGTTCCACTCAGCTGGTGAAAGCACAAAGTCCTTTAACCTCATTATGCCTTTACTGTGGTGCCTCTATAATATTCATCTTCTCTTGAGACTAAATACACAAGCTCTTCTTCTTAGTCTAAATCCAATCACAAACCAGTCTTGGACATGCTCCACCCTTGCAATTACATATTGCTCTTGGTGATCATATTCCACCTCTTTCCTTCCCTCCTCCTTTTCTGTATTGTAGCCCTTTTTATTCAATGCTCTTCCGGGAGCATTATCTCTCATCTAACAATCACATTAATTAGAGATTTTATTTTTGGCATTTAAACATGAAACTAGTTTTGACAAATCTTACAGTTCCAGGGGCAATAACAACATAAAAGTATGGCCCTTTTTCATCTGCTCCTGAACATATATGAATTGCTAAAAGACAAAAAAAAGAAGAAATGTTATCCTCTTGCTTTCTGTAACAAGATGAGAGTGTCCATTCGCATAAGAGCTCTGTTAATTTCAGATGCTAGTGCACTGACTTCAAGGAAATACAGACTATAAACATATCCTTTTGCTTTAATAGCTGAAATACCAAGTAGGTGCAATGAGGTTTGCCAAGGGCAGCACGTATTTCTTAAAATTCAGAATAACTGCACCTTATTTTATATGCATTATTAATGTAAACAAAATCAATAAAAGGAAAAAGAAGCATTATATTGAACCTGTAGTTTCTGTTAATTATGAATACCACATAATTAGCATGCTTACAATAAATAATAAGTGCTGGTCTGTGTGATTGCACAACACCAATCTCAGCTCATAAGGAGTCTGGCTGGAATAAACAAATCAAGCAATGGTATTTCAGCAGGTCTGTATCATTAACAAAGCCAGTGTAAATAAGCAGCCTTTCCATTGCATACTGCCCTTCTGTACCTACATTTGTGATCAAAAAATAGTTTGTCCAAACAGAAACAAAGTGTTTACAATGCTGACTAGTTTCAAATGTATCTGCACAGAGCAAAATTATTAATAACAATTTGTACCTTTCTGAGGTACCTCAAGGGAAAGAACAGGAAAGTAACAACAAAGACATGTTGTGATATAACAGCACGCAATTTTTTTCACAAAGCTTCCCCACTTCCCTACAGTGCTGAGGACTGATTTTTTTCTGGAAAACACGTTTTCCCTTTTTTCAGTCCCCTTGGAATCCTCAACCATACAGTTTGAACTGACTTGAAAAGTAAAGCAGGGGTGGGGTGGGGGGACATGGACAAAACCCCAAACTGTCATGACTGTTTTTTTCAGCATTTACATGGCTTAATTTATATCGCCAAGGCAATTAGAGCTTGTTGGCCTGAATACTGAAAATCATTGACTTATGCTTAGCAACCCTGGAAATGACAACATTTGCTGCACACAATTAGGTAACCAAATTAAGGGCCTCTCAACATATACAATACCTACTTCCTTTATTTATTTAATATTTATTTTTGTATTATTAATTTAAGCTCAGGTTTCCAATTCCACCAGTAAGCGCTCTCTGTGTACACCAGTGGTAGTGTGGTGATACGGGTATGGGCTGTATATCATAGCATGGCTTTAAATTTCAGGGGCAGACAGCAAGAGGGATTAGTTTAATCTAGATTTTGTGTATGTATAATTGCAAAAGACAGAATGGAAGTTGTCGAGTCAGGCTGCTTAGACCTCAAAATCATGGGAAAACATATTGCTGGCATTTTGCCAGCTATTTATTGAACATCTCTTTCCCCTTCCACTTACAACTGCTACTTTTTAAAGCAGTAAATAAAATATTATTGTCTGTTTTTTTTTTTTAAATGGGTTGCAGGTTATCCTTAAGATAAAAATGTGAGCTCTATTACAGTAACTTCTAAAAAAAATTTCAATTTGTTATATCTACATTGAGATTTTTTTCAGTTCTTGGTAACTGGATTTTCCTCTATTTTTGGAATGTTTACTTAATGTTTGACATCTTACTGTTTCCTCTGGACAGTCAGTTTTTCCAGTTGTGGGGGTTTTTTTGCTGTTTTTTTTTTGTTTGTTTGTTTGTTTAAGATTACTCACACAGCAACAGGAAAAGCAAAAAAAACCCCCAAAACCAAAAACCAAAACAGTAATAATTTTTAAAAACCCCCTCCAGGAACTGGGATGGTAAAAACACAAAATCTGTCAGGAGGGGAGCTTACATATTCTTAACTAATGTTTTGAAGCTGACTAGATTTCAAGTTGAGTGTTTAAAAAACAAAAAGGAAAACTAACATACTATGCTCAATTGAAAGAGAGGGCTTTGACAGGGAACAAAGAAGCATGCTTGTATTATTAAATTTAACAGAAGGCAAGAAAGATAAAAAAAAAATCCATTGATACGATGACATTTTCTTCCCACAGAGACTTCACACATTCTGCCCTTTCACCACTTTTCAAAGACCCCATATTTTTTTCCACTATTTCAATATAACTGAAGTTGAAACTCTCTCCTGCTTCTCATTTTCCCACATTTTCTGTATTTGACACTTGATTAGGACCGTGCACTTCCCAAGGAGATTATTGCCAGAATGCTCTGTGTGGAGGCGAGGGCTGGGCTGAACCACTACAAACGAAACTGCACCCACCAAGTGGCTACATGTGGAAGCACCAAGCGACCTTCCCCAGAAGCAGGCAGAAGGCACCGCATGCCCGCAGTGCAAGGGGCATGCAGGACACACTGACGCTTGGCACTTCAGGTGCAGAAAATATTTCCACTTTGTTTTCAAGAGCCATTTCTAAGCTACTTCTGTGCAACTCTCCTGAGCTCCATCTAAAGGTTTCCAGTGGTGCTGCTGAGGTAAGGGAGACAGCCAAACACACCTGGAAACCTGGAAATGCTACAAATAAATTTTTGCCATTTGTGGCTGAAATAACTAAATTCAGTAATACACAATTCAAGGCAGAATAATCACACACTACCTAACACCTAGAGAAGGATTTTGTTAAACCGTATTTTGCTGTTACACATTTTCTACCACAAGAAAGTTTTAACACAAAGCAAATATAAAAGCAATTAAATGGCTACAAACAGAAGTGAAAACTGTTGTATCATGTGCAACTACTAAGAAAAATCAACATATTTCTATTTCTCATAAAAAACATCCTCAGTACTCCACAATTAGCTTATGTTTGAAAAAATGTTCAAAGCTGTGCTTAGAGTACCTTATTATGACAGGCAGATAGACATAGTCTTGACTGAAGTGGAATTACTATTGAACGAAAAGTAAAAAGAAAAAAAATGCTAGAAGGAAAGTCAAGCATGGAGACAACAGACTCAAATCAAGGATCTGTATTTTTCCACATTAAATTTGATGTTAATTTTCCAGCTATATTAAATTACCATATATATTTCATAAATAAATTATATAAAGAGACACTCCAATTAACAAATTAGGTAAATATCACAGGCACTTTAGTTTAGCACAAGAGAGCTTCGCTGTATATTTAAAATTAGATGCATGTTCTTGATAAACTGCTACTGCAAAAAAAGTCCTGCTGTGAGTAACGGTAAATCAATTTTCCCCGATTATACAAATCAGCATATATAGGTGTAAAAACTAATGTGCAGCACATTTTTAAATATGGATTTTATTACAACTTGAACGGAGGAATGAGAGAAGCTAATGTTCAGATAAATGTTACATACATTTTCTGCACATTTGCACTTTCATTACAACTTGCAAAGAAAACTGTGCTTTGCAGAGCAAATTATTAGGTCCTGATGTGAAGCACAGATACAATTTTCCACTATTGTTCTGGCAGGTGAGTGTATAATAGTATGCCATTACTGGGAAAAACATAAATTTCACGCAAACCCTTTAGGAACAAGCAAGACAATGCTTAAAACACAATACATTGAATGGATTCTTGCAACAGTTTATGAATGCTGACAGAACAGATCTGACTGCAGTGACTTAAGGCTAAAAATTATGAAGAGGACCTCAGAGAACCATCTTGTAACAACAGTGTTAAAGAAACAAAAATAACAATAAAGAGGACACAACCAAGTTATTTCTGACAATATTACAATCAAAGAAGTTTGCATAGTGGACATTAATAGTCACTTTGTTGTTATGCTACGTGGGCTATCTACTGCTCAAAACCAGACTTGTACACACTCTATAGAAACTAGCCAATATGAGCTGCAACTGCTTTGCATCAGATTTATATGTTAAGCATTTAAGACACAACATACTTGATTTTGCAGCAGTACTTGTCAAGACAAAATTCCCACAGATTTCAGTGGAACTCATCGGCATAAGGATGGTAGGGTGGGGCACACAGCACCTTCTGAGTAATCATTTCACATACACACACTATGATAATTTAGATTTATTTTGACATCTTATATTCTTTGGTTAGCTCTAAGCTTTCAGTGCAAAGCCAAAACATGTAAACATTAAAGAGCATAGCATAAAACAAAGTGCTGCAGGCAAGAGCCTAGCTCAAATCTAGCAGAGGATGAAGTCGACACATAACATTCTCCCAACCACCTCATTCACAGCTTTTATTATTGAAGGCATCTGCATACTGTGTCCGTTCTTGTTTAGGGACATCATAGATGCTGATGTGGGTCAAATCCATTAAATATAGGGCAAAAAAGGTTTCAAAATAATATACACGTGCAGAGCAGTATAAAGTTATGCTAACCTACACAACTGTAAAATGATGAAATTCAGTACAGGTGTATTTTCCAACTCATAAGACAGAAGGTTTTTAGAAGCTAGCAGGAAGCAACTATAGAATCTAAACCAAGAAAGCCCATAACCAATGCATAAGAAGTATGTATTATCAATGTATTTTCTGACATATGCTTTGGTCACAGGAGATCTGTCCAAAACCTCATTCTAGTAAGTTGACTTTAGATATCTCTAAATAATTCCTAGAAATTATTTGTGGCCATGTAGGCAGACAGACAAATGCTAACTGGTAACAGCCAGATTTGCACAAGCAAACAGTGAAAACAGGAACTCTGAAAGGCCCTGGATGGAAGGCTTAGCATTTACATCTCAGCTATAAAACCAGAATGTAATGTATTGTTCTGATAATTCATTGCATGTAAAAATTATGGTTTTTATTTATAAACACATTGTGAAGCCAATCCTGACACCTTTTCATAGCCATAATTCCAAAGTTTTTGCTTGTACAGTAGTGGCAGAATGAGATCTTTTTCCTTAATTTTATTTTCCTATTCCTTATTGTAATTATGAGCTAAATCAGAGTCAGACATTCATGAGCCTCCGGTAAGCTGTGGGAATCTTGGCTTCTGAGCTACAGGAAATATGTCCACAGTGTCTATGTACTTCCAGCTTTTTGGCATATGGTTCTGTATGCAGAAAAGGTTTACCAAATGGACAAGAGAGGCTTAAACATTTACAGTGGAGCTTAAATACTCTGTTCGATGAACTTCCTTTCTGAAGAAATACAACATTAAAACCAAACCAAACTAAAACAAAAACAAGGTAGCTAGATGAAATTAGCTTAGCTGCCTTAGCTCAGTCCCCCATCTGTATCACAAAAGCTGCTCTCACAACTGGCAACCTTGATAGACATGGGGATCGAATGAGTGTGGAAATTGAATTACACCCTCTCTCCCTGTAGGTGGTCCTTACGGATCAGTGTACTGGAGTGTGTCAGAAGTCAGCACCACTCCAGTCCATAATGCATCTGTTCCGTGGACACAATCCTTCAGACTGCAGCTCTCTCAGTATGACACTATTCAAGGGAGCTAATTACAATTTAAAAAAATCTCTCTTTGAAACAGTAATGTAAGATAAATGTCTATTCGCAATAGACATTTGCAATAGGAACTCTCATTGCAGGCTCCTGCTAATCTAATTTAAGAATGATTTTGTTTCCACTCAGGAAGCTTAAATTAATTTAGCTGTTTCTGAACACTGTTACGGAAAGATGAAGTATCCAGTGGCTCACAACTACAGTTCCTAGTTCAGCAGCCACATTTGCTACACCGTCAGGTTATGCTGAAAATTTGTTTGCTTTAGCTACCGTTACACAGTGGTATATCCTATTACACTGTGATTCAATTACATTCGTTTTTCAGACTTGTATAGATTGCCTAGAGACTGAAAAGTAGAAGAATTCAGATCCTCATGCGCGCTAAATTACCAGCTGTAAGAAAATCTCTGGCATATTCCCCACACCGATGAGGTTTTGTCATTAATGCGCCCCAACACTGATAAGCCTGATGTGATCTGATTTCCCACTATTGTCTGCTTTCTTGTTCTATTATTATTATTACTACTACTATTAAGTAAACTTTCAGTTCAGGACTACTTTATAATTTAAAAAGTTGTGGTTGGTAATTCACCCTGGGCACAGAAGACATGGAGGACTCCATCAAGTCAATTCACAAACTGTAAAGTTTCCTAATTCTAGGACTTTTCTTCCACTGTCACTTTCAAAATGAAAGGTAAAGACTGACAACAAAATTAAGACAATTAATTACAACAGCCAAAACCACTGTTTGAGGCATATCTAACTAGACGAAGAACTCAGTTCAGAGGGTTAAGTCTGTTCCTCTTTCCATGCCCCTCTTGTCATACACATGAAGGCAGGTATCACGAGCTAACTCAAAAGCAGACAGACTGCTAGCATGATACAAGGACATGCTTTGCCTTTATGCAAAAAATCACTGTGTGGCTAGCATTGTTGTTTTTTTTTAAAAAACCTGGATGTTTCCAGTCATCCCTTTGACGTGAACAGCCACGGGGAATGCCCAAGTATCATCACCACAATCAACATCTTAAGTTTAATTGCTTGCTATTCCCTAGCTGATATGACAAGGTTCTCCATGCTGATTTTTCATGTAAACTCACAGGCTGCTACCTATGAATGGCAAGCAAACCCCCAACTCATTTTCTTTACAGCTTTCTCTTTAAAACAAAAATTCAACACACAGTTCACGAAAACATTGTAAGATGAAGCTGGCTGCACTCCTAGAAATAAAAAACTAACGTTTCAGTAAAAACTGACGTCTCCATGTAAATTACACCTCAACCACCCCCCAAAACAAACAGGAAAAGATACTATTACCTAATGTCTGAAAATTCAGAGAATATATTCATTCATGGAAAACACTTCTGCAAGTGAAATTATTTCCTCTCTTTATTACATAGTAAACAAGATATCCAGGTACCTTTTTAACCTGTGCCTTTCTGGAAATTGTACATTCTTTTTATTTGTGAAGGAAAGCGAACATTGGTCTTTGTGCAGATAATCTTGTTCACACAAAACCATGCTCAACAAGACAGAACTGGACACTGTGTTTTTTCCAGGCGCATGGTACAACAGTTTCTGGTTGTAGCCAACAATTCCTAATCTCTGATTAAGACAGATATCCAAATTAGTGCTCCTGAGGTAAAAACATCATATCCTCTATGCTTTCAAGTGTATTTTCAGAGAAATAACTTTATTTGCAAGCAACACATCCAGAATTCACTCATTACTAATCTCAGTGTGCAATTTAATCCCATGACAACCACATCACCTTTCAGATCATTCATGTGGCCATGACTGTAAATGCAATGTTTGTGGTCAGCCCAAAACACAGACAAGATAAAGAAACTATATAAAGGCAGCCCCACTGGGGTGACACTACATGCTGTGCCTTATAAAATTAGACTACTGCTTCCATGGCCACAGCTTTCTCTCGACATCAAAGTTGTACCAGACTCTGTAACACCTGAACAGAGGGTTCCTTCTCAGGAAAGTAAGCCACAGTAAACCCAACCTTTGCTCAGGGAAACACTGTCATGTTACTTTATGTCACAGTAAAATCATTATATTTCAAAGACAACAAGAAGCCACAGAAACCTTTTGCACATTGAAAGACTCTTTCTTTCACAGTGTTATTCTGGTGAACAGAAGGGACTCTCCTCTCAGGAGCCTATTTCCAGGAGAGTTGGTGTGGACCTGCGCAGCCCACCTCGACACCCACAGATATCCCTCCAAGAGGCACAAATCTGGTGAGTGGTACCGACATTTTGGGCAAACTGTCAGTCCTAATTATAAGTTTAAAACCAACATTAAGTGCCACCAGATCATAGCAGAAACTAAAGCCTGTGTCTGCTGCTGCCTGCTCTGGCTTGGCCAGACAGCCACACAAATACGTAAGGATAGCTCATCAAGCCTGGTAAGATAAAAGTTGGCAGCAAATAGATAGACTCAAGTATAGGTAGCAAGGACACTCTCATCTTCCAAAGGGCCATATAAACTTGAAACTTACTTAGCACTGTATTTTTAACTCTAGGCTCTCTATTATAATCCAAAGATTAAAATTATACATTATGAAAGGAACAGTCACTGTCCTAATGGTTAAAAGAAGCACGTATCTGTATGTTTCTAAATTATCAGATCCTCAGAGTGCTCTCTTGGGAGAAAAATCAAAAAAAAGAAAATATTTTCCATAAGAATTCTATTTAATATGTGTCCATTAGATGGCTGGGGTCCAAGGGCTATTGTGTTTCCTGGCTGGCTCACTAACTACCCCATACTAGCTCCCTTTTGTCACAGCACGGCTGTTCAGCACAAATAGAAAGCACAGTCAGCATGGTAAGGCCACATTAACTTGGTGAAAATAGGCTCAAGAGCATCTCTTTTTGGATTAGTTCTATGACTGCAATTCTCGCATGAGTCAGCAGCCAGAGAAGTAGGTATTAATTTAGCAACCAAATTATTCCAGAATATGTGAAATAAAGCCCCTGTTACTGTGAGCTCAGGCTCAGTTGCCCTTCCTGTTATTTCTACACTGTGTATGTGAGTTATGATTATGCAACATACAAAATCAGAGCAAGTTCTTTAGCAGTGGCCATGCCTTTCTACAGCCCTTTCATGCCTAACTCTGTATTATCTCTGTGTAAAGGTAACCAAACATTTATAAAAGCATTCAAATTATAAGAAATTATACCTCTTGTCAAATACAAACCATTAATGCTACATTATTCAACTATGCCCTCAATACACATGGCACATTTATCAAAAATAATTATTTAAGGGATTGTAGGTTCAGAATGAATTGATACATTCAGCTATTACTAATAGTAGTCAATAGCACAGAAATGTTATTTTCTACACGCGTGTTAGGTTGGTAAAAAATCCCAATCCTGAAATACCTAACAGTTTTAACCTGAAATCTGAAAAGAAAAATAACCGTAGTGTTCACTTATTTTGCGACACATTAAGAATACTCTTTGTGGCATTACTTACTTTTAACGAAATACAGAAGATACTGAAATTAATGACATTCTTTCAACTTCTGAAATAAAAATTTACTCCTCTGCACCGTAGTGTCACAATGATTGAGAAATATTATTCCAGGAATGTCTGCACCTCACAGTGCGAAATGGCTGCAACCTTTATATTCTATTTTTTTTAACAACATTGAAAGACTCTAAAAAACTAAGTTTTAAAATATAGGCAAATAAGGAGCAAAGAGAGATATTTTTAAATACTCGGGAACACCTCTCCATGACTCGATCTATTTTCAGGTTGCCTCCTGACCTTGACATGGCCCTCAAAAGACTTAGTGAGAAGCTTGAAAGAAAAGAGGAGAAACACAGAGACTTTACACAAGTCCCCAGAAGGCAATTTTGTTTCTCCTTTACTTTTCCTTAAATAAACTCCGGTTTCAAACTAGAACCATAATTTTTAATACCTCCTAAAAGTGGCCAGAAATAGATTGTAGCCTCATGATTACATGGTGGGGAGAGAAGAAAAGAAATACTGTGAGCTACTAAGTCTGCCAATAAAACTTTGAAGCTATGGAAACCTTGTAATTCTTCCTAAATCTGTTTTTATCATTCAGTTGCTAGCAGCAACTACTATTTGTTTGAATCAGCAATAAAAAAAGCAAGGGTCTGGCCCTTTGCAACTGGTGTTTTGACACAAAATAATGCAGAGGTAACATATATTTCCATACCAACCAGTCTAAATACATACAAAAGAACAATAATATTCACTTGATGCTGCAGCCGTCTCCTGACAGGATAACTTTCCATATCATGAGGCCAACACATATGTACAGAGAGTTACACCTTCCAGTTATGTTGTCATCTCTCATTGACAACCATAACCAGAGGATCATCAAGCTGTTGAGATTCTGGTTGGAGACAAAGACCAACTCCACAGCAGAATCTGTTATAAGTTCTGTCTCCTTGCCTTCTAAAAATGGTCATAGTACATGGTGGAGTTTGTGTGCCCCGTTAACAGCTGGTTTCGCGTAAAAATGAGTTTCTGCTAATGCAACTGAAACACAGCAGGGGTTTTATTTTCATGCTTAATTTACTATGTACATAAAGGATCAGGAGTTTAGCAAAAAAAATTGATGAACTTTATATTATTTAGAAGTAAAGAATTCATATCTTCACAAAGTAGAAAACCAGCATTTTTGAAAGCTGATAAACACAGTCCCTCCTCTTTGTTTCTGGAACAAAATTAAATGATAGTATGCAAAGTTTTGGTACTCAACTATCTAGCAAAGCAGAAGGCTCCTCGTGACAACTTTTCAGTTTTCAGCAAAACACTGCTTAGACATGATGACTCAGATAATGTAGCACACTTAGAGCATCAAAGTCAGCAAGTTCTAAGTTTATACCAGTTTCAGACTTTGAAACTAGAACAAGAAGATTCACGCACAAAGTAAACCATTCTTTCTTCTCATCACACACTCAACAGGACACAGCAGCAAAAACAAGATAAAACAATTCTGTGTCGGTCAACAACTATGTATTTCTGTATTTAATTTAAAAACCAGCAAGTTTTGATACATAATGCAGTCCATAAAGCTCATTCAAGAACAAAGACATGGTAATTTCTAGTGTCAACCTGGAATTAAACAACCACTCCAGATGTAAGAGACTCCCAACTCTTTTGGGCCACCTCTCTTTTCATGAGGTAGAATGTCAGATGCAACATCCCACCCCATCAAAATCAAAACCCTATTTTCAAACAGAAAGCCACTTTACAGAAGTTCTATTTACCTGCCACTGGAATAGTTACAATTAACACTTTGTAGAATCAGCTGAAGAGGACAGAGAACAATTTAGGTTTCTATCATCTTCAACACAAAAATATCCCTCCATTAATAAAGAAAGAGTACAACAGAGTACAACCCTGGTGGTTTCCATCAGTCCAAATACTGAAAGATATAGAAGATTTTTGTTTTTTTTTTTTGACAGAGGGGAGAGAGACCAAACTGAGGGGGCTCCTACATTTGGAGCAAGAACAACTCTAAAGTATGGAATAAATTGGAAGTTATTTCCCAAAGTCAGTGTTGATACTAGGGTCATTGACATAAGAATTCATTTTGCCTCAGCAGCATAGAGAGGAATGAAGAAATAAATCAGGAATAGGTCTTCATGCTTTGATATCAAAACAGAGCTGGAACTACAAAACTGTGCTCAGGATAGAGTTTTTCCAGTGCTTAATTCTGAAAGCATTGGCATTCAAAGCACACTTTCCACACCCTCTTTTATTACAAACATTCCTCATGCAAAAAGAGGTTTGAAACAATACACACTAGCCAAACCATAACATATACATAGGGGAAAGAAACAGCCATAGAATGCGGCGCACAGTATTGCGCTGTTCAGCCAATGGGGCAAAGGAACACAAGGTATGAAAACGCAGCATTTTTTCTCATATGAACCATTAAAATATAAAAAAGTAGGCATTTAAAAAATATTTCTAGGGCCATACTTGCAAAGAGATCAGAAATAAAACTACATGTTCTTCCCTTCACCTTCATACAACATTATCTTATTAAAAAACTCACAAGTGGTTCCACCTACAATTAAGATCTATTTCTGGATGGCAATAAGCGTGCCATTCACTGACTCCCCATTTTACAGAGATCTGGTATGTTTTTCTCACAGCAGAAAAGTACACCAAAAATGAGTGAATTAAAATAACCTGTTGAACAGCCTTTGATCAGGACTGAACTCACTGTTTCATGTGCTGCAAGGACCAAAGCGCTCTGACATTAAGATCAAAGTGCACTATTAGAGGTAGTTTAGCAATTGGGTTTGTTTTTTTTTTTAAAAAAAAAAGAATTGAAGTGAGAAAATATTGCTGTCTTGCTACATTTTTATGTAAGAAGACAAAATCTTTCTTCCAAAATTTCACTTCCAAGCAAACCTTTCTGGTTTCCCTTGCTTTAGTGAAACCAACTGAGAAAACAAACAGGGACAGTGGTGATTAATATGGTGCTGCTGCCACCAACCTTCACCTTACCATGGGGGAAAGATTCTACCAAATCCTCTGCCTGGGAGATGGCAAGGTTGCATCGTGCCCTTCTCAAGAGAATGTCTCCCCATCGTGCAGCCAGGTGCTGTGGGGACACACTTTCCCCACAGCTCCCCTGGACACCGCTGCTGTGACACCACTGCTTCACTCCAGTTCAGGTGTTTAATGAGGCCACAGGAGAGCTGCCAACTCATCCTGTCTGAGACCACCAGCACACGGGATCAAAGTGTCATTTTTTTCACAAGTTTTCCCACTCATTGTCATTCCGCACCCACCCACCCCCACCCCATCCAGTCAGTTCTGTCTAAAATTACAAGTCCTAAAACAACTCACTTAGCAGAAGTTTTGGCACTTTCCCCACAGGTTTCTGTTCCAAGCTCTGCTACTCAAAACATATGCTCACCATACTTGAGCAGGGTAGCTCCATACTGCTTCTCTATATCCCTCTTACTGTATAAATTAGGTAGAGTGTTATTTATGTCCCAACTTAAAGGGTGGACATGGTTGACACCCACTTTACATGTGCCACAGTGATGCCATTCTGCTATGCACATGCCAAATTCTACTACAGACCTGGCTGTCTGTCGATCACTGTTAAAGAGATGTCTGAAATAAGTGTTTTCTTCTGAACATCAAAGACACTGAGATCTTACAACTGGACTGTGAAGTTTTGGTACATAACTAAAGCACTGCTTCAGGGTAAAATAAAGACTTATTATTGTCTAAATGCATCAGTTAATCTTCAGACCATAGCACAAACAGACTCTTTAGTCATATTATGGATTTTTATACAAAGAAAATAAAGAGTTAGCTTAGATGCCATAAAAACTGCCAGGGAAGCCAAAGAATTGTGAAAGGAACTAAAGATAAAAATTACTGTTCTTTGCAAGAGGGATAAAGAGATAATGACAAGACCATGCAACTTCTAAGCACCACATTTTATTTCAAGATATTATGTGCCTGAGCTTAAGAGATGGTGTGAACATTGAGGGTATCTAAATATTTACCTGTCTTCCTGAAATTACTCATTTTCTGTGTTAAAATGCTCAGGGCTGTACTTATTTCCACATAACGCCCCCAATCCCTTCCAGTGCTGAAATCAATGTTCCTTGTAAAATAGATATAGCAGACACTTTTTAAAGCACTGTCTATAAATAAATCAATAAACATCTGTATTTTTCTGCCTTTTCTTCCTTCTTAGGAAACCACTGTTTTGCAGTGGAAAATTTTATGCTGTATCGAGGTACTCTGTAGGCTCAGTTCTACATTGTGTTCAGCTCCTACCAAAGCGAGAATTAAGAATACCGCACAGATGCTCAGTGTGTGAAAGACTTTGGACTATCCTAAAACAAAGAGGAAGCATTGACACCACTAATACTGCTGTCAGGCTGAGGATTGCTACCCAGTACATTTGTAATACTTGTTACAAAATTGGCATCAATCCAAAATCAATACACTTAAGATGTAGTGAACTGGACTCATTGAACAAGGGTGTGCGTAGTGAAGAGTCTTGATGGGCACTGTAACATTTAATTTATCCTGCTGACATTTTTCAGAAAAGAAAAAAGGACTGTATCAACATAGAATCATAGAATCATGAACTGTTTTGCGTTGGCAAGGACCTTAAAGATCATCAACTTCCAACCCCCCTGCCATGGGCAGGGACACCCTCCACTAGACCAGGTTGCTCAAAGCCTCATCCAGCCTGGCCTTGAACACCTCCAGGGATGGGGCATCCACAACCTCCCTGGGCAACCTGTTCCAGTGTCTCACCACCCTCACAGTGAAAAATTTCTTCCTAATGTCTAGTCTAAATTTACCCTCTTTTAGCTTATACCCATTACTCCTTGTTTTAAAATTTAGGTTCAAGATTTATTTTCTTCTATGTATTTTACTTTCAGAGGATATTACATATAACTCTTTTTGACACGGAAAATATTGCCAAACTACACAGCAAAAGCTGGAAATCTTCCAATGCATGATGTACCACTATGCGCAACAGCTCTCTGCAACAGATGCAACTACTCTGGTACAACAGCACCAAGCATAACCAAGCTTCCCCCTGTCCTCCTGCAGAGGCACTGTATTCCTTCAGTTGTAAGAAAGGGAGTCATAGCCTCTTTTTTTACCCCCATTGATTTTAGAAACCTGAGCCTCGTCTTTGAAGGACTTGGCTTCATCAGCTGGAAGACAGTTGATACTGCACACTGGGTGGAAAATAAGAGTAACAAAGATCACCACCATGGCACAATCTCTTGGCCTGCAAAGCAAGAAAACATACTGCACTCAGAACCTGACAGCTGATGTAACTACACGGTGCTTCTGTGACGAATGAGATGATTGATATAAAGCAGTCATTCTTCATATCTTATGTGCATATTACAAAGGAAAAGAATATTAGGACAGCTTTCCCACTCAGCTGAGAAAGAGAAGCAGAGAGAAGTAAGAAAGAACAAAAGATAAAAGGCCAACAGAGGGACAAACAAAAGGCCAGCTGGTGACTGCAACCCTCTAATTCTTCTTAAGTTCCCTGTGCCTATCACATCCTCAGAGAATGAAAGCATAAGAACAGGCATAACATCTTCCTTCTGATCTTGTTCTTTTCCTTGCTCTGCTATTAGCTTAATGAGTTTAATAGTTCATACCATGGAAAACCACAGTGAGGGCTGGGGAAGTTAATCAAGCCACTTCTTTCTCTGACTTCAGTAAGGAAACTTGGAAGGAAGATGCTACTCACAAAACAATAGCCTGTAGGCTCTGAAAATTTCTGAAACCAGTTAACATGGAAAATAGTGGGTGGAAAAAAAGAGAATGGAAGGATCTCAGCTAACTTAAATGGTCACTGATCTACTCTTCCTGACAGCTACAATAGCCCATGACAGCCAGAGATGGGCTTCTTGGAAATCGAGAGTAAAAACTCACAGTTGTGATGTGTGTAAGCACCTACCACCCATACGCACTTATGTAACATACAACAAAATACTTAGAAACAGTATCTTCTTCCACATCCATGTGATGCCAGAGAAAGATGTGAATCAGCACACTAAAAATCCTAAACCAGAGTAAATGAAATTACCAAGCATAAGAATGAAGATTTTTCTGTCCTGTAAGGTTCTGCATAACATCAAACAGAACCTGCTTCACTGGCCACTGTCATCCACAGAGATGATATAAGACATCTAAGTTCCTGCTATGATGGGCCACCAGTTGTTTTACCCAAAGTCACTAAGAATGTTAGCTTGTCTCTGTCTCTTCCTCTTTTCCATCATATGCCAAAGTTCATGGCAGGGAAAAAAATGACTGGTAATATTTATTAAGATTAATGTAGTAAAATCCCTGCCTGATTGCCTGATCAGGCTTTCCCCAAAGAGGAAATTAAATAAAACAAGCTACACTTGTCACAGCATTTTTAGCTACACAGCAGCAAACCAGACAAATTAAGAATAAAGTAAAAAATTAAATTATTTGTTACTTTTATGCAAGTTACGGAAATAGGTTCTTCTACATTCCCAAAGTATAATTCACGTTAAGTAATGATGCACACACAGCACATTTAATTGAATTCTGTGAAATACTAGGCTATAAGACTAGTAATGTACCTAAACAATCTGGGAGGAGCCTCCACCTGTGTTTTAACTTAGTGTGGAAGACAGTCTGAAAAATACTTCTGTCTAGCTAATATTATTCACATGCATTCTGTGGGAGAAGCCAAGCAGCATGCTTTAAAATTGGCTCAGGAGTCTTAGTTCAACTTTGTAAATGGCATGAGTTTCATAATGACTGGACAACCTGGGTGGAGCTCAACACTGATTCTGTCTAAATGAATCCACATTCAGTATAACTTAACTTTTGGGAAAACAAATGACAAAGCCCCCAGACTTGAATACCCTTTTTTACAATGCTGAAGGAACAACCCCCCACACCACCTGATCTGACTTTTCTTAAAATTTTATTCACAAATGAAAACTAGGAAATATATTACTAGCAGATTTTGCATTCATTCAATACCTTTGCAAGATATTTCAACAGTTGGCCCTAGATCCTAAATTAATCTAAGGACCTCATCAGAATGCAATCACTACTTTTGCATTGGCCCTATCATACACAGCTTTGCCTGATCCCCTATGTTATTCTGTTTGAGGCTATGAAAAAGCAAAATATTTGGTCAGGAAGTCTTGTTCATAAAACACTCTGCAGTGAAACAAGAGCACCAAGTTGTAAACATCATAACAAATAAAACTGTATTTTCCCCTTATGCAGCTTTACATTGAATAACTGCATACTGTGAAATGCACTGGTGCAATACAAACAGTAGCAACAACACCAAGCAGTTTTGAACAATCTCCAATACTCATCTTACACTGAACACAATTATTATGTAGTCATTTGTAGAAAACCTACAGTGAATCCGTTTGCTTAAAGGCATTGAGTTTATCAGCACCAAAAGGAGCAATGGGCTTGCACACCCAAATTCCTAGTTGTGAGTACACCCAGCATCCTAACTGTCCCTGTGACACTACCGTACAAGAATGATAAGTTGGCACAAGCAAGGGCTTCGCTTCATCACCATGGACGATCATATAGCAAAACTGTGTTGTTCCAGAAGCATAAGAATCCACGAAGTCCAGGTTTCTCCTGGATGTATGTCCTGTGGTTTATTATAAACTCACCTGAAGTTTATTCAGGTACTTCTATGGCCTTTCTACAGGGAGATACCCTGTGCCTAACAAATCACAAGCTCTCTTTCAATGGCATTATTTATTGATTCTCCTTCCTCTGTATGGCTAGTGGTTACTGTATTAGTTGTCTTTGACATCTGTTTTTCTGTCTTGAGTTAAATAATCCCTGTTACTAGAGAAAACATATAGATAAACACATATCAACTGAAGTTAGCTTTATATGAGCATATGTGATAGGAAACAAGACTAAAATTATCTTCAGTCCTTTTAAGAGGTGGAAGACAGCATCCATAAAATCTCCAAACAGCAACTATTAATACACAGTATCATAAGCCCAGCCCTTGCAGTCACCAACGGAATTTCCTGGGAGCTGATCAGCTTTCTTCCTCTCCTCTGAAATCAGGTGGGAATGTCCTTGAAGCAAATATATTGTCATCGGAAACCATTAAGGAAAAAGGCAAAGGGGAAGAAAGAATGACTTACATAATTCAGATAAAACACTCGATGTAAGTGAGCTTGTGGTTGTCATTCAAAGCTATGTAGTGGTGGACGACTTGATTTCCAGATCTAATCTCTTCTCTGGCAGCAGTGCTGGAGAAGCATGAGTTAGGCCAGTGTCTGGACTTCAGCAGGAGAAAAAACCTGCATAGGCACTAGGGTGACTTCTCAAGTTAAGTGAGGTACAAGCACAGTTCTATGCCTCAGAAAGTCTAAAGCCTGAAGAATCCAGTCTAGCCTGAACACAGCCAGCAACTTCAGGGGCTCTAAGATCACAGCTCAACATCCTCCCTGAAAAAAGAGGAATATAGAATGTGGGAAATTATTTGGCAGTTGGTATTCAGCAGCTAACACGAAGATAATTGGAGTAAGCCAGTCAGTATAACAAGAATACTACTGAACTAATGCAAAATTTTCTAATAGGAAGTAAAAACATAAAACAAAAAAATCCAACTGAAACCAACCCACTGGTAATATGCAAGTGGGATTCTACTAGTTCAGAAAAAAAAAAATTACTAATTTCAGTGTGCATTTCAGTTTTAGGGGAAGTAGGTCTTTTTAGATTAATCTAATTTCATTTTGTATCAAATGTCTTGGTTAGTGGCCAGCAGGGAACCATCAGTGAACAGAGATATTTGCAGAGGGGATCTGTGAGGCCATACACACAACTCCATAGTTGTCTCTCCAGAGATTACACAAAGCTGCAGTGTTTCATCTGAAAAAGGTAAAGTCCAGGAGAACCTCCAGGGCATGCAGGAAAGTTCCTTCACTGTAAGTAACAACCCCTATGGCAGAACAAACACGACAGCAGAAGAATTTAGAGCCATCATCTGGCATGCCTCTGGCAACAGCTACCAGGACAAAACTTTCTAAAAAACAGGAAAGGCAGGTGAGATTAAGGAATTGTTAAGAAGAAAAAATTATTTGTCTAAACCATAATCTCCGTCTTTCATAGAAACCCTACTAAAGCTGGCTTAAATAAAGAATAGCATCTTGTGCAGACCACTGGCAGAAACACGCTTGCAGAAGCATGCATATCTGTCACACAGATGTCTGATCTGGTACACAGTGGCCCATACCTTTGGAGTTAACTTATCATTTTGTCTCCACTGTTACAGATGTGAAACACTAACTGTTTTTTCTGTGTAAGCAAAGTATTGACTGTATCTGTAAAGAACTATTAAAAGCAATTCAAGTCACTAGGTGTACATATTCCTACAGCCATACTATTGTAATGTGGCTGGACAGACCATCATCTGTTATAGTACACTAATCCCTCTGAATCTTTCTAATATTGCTAAATGACGTGGTATTTCTGTACTGTGGAAGATCCAGAAACTGCTGAGTGCAGTCATTCTATCTAGATATATAGATTGACAACATGGGGAGTCAAAAAACATCTACAAGCTTCCAGCTCCAGACTTTAAGCATTAGTCCCAGTGAGGAGTTGCAGCATACTCCAGGCTTGCATGGTACTGGCTGAGCATCCCGTGGAGAACTGTAATGGCCACTTCACAGCAGAAGGGGCCAGGCCAGAAGGTTAAAACCGGCTGGCTCTTAGATGCCTTCAGAGTCAGCAGGGAGAAATGCAGACCCTGTCCACAGCCTCCGCACAGCCTTGCGCACCCAAGGACCTTGCCTTCTATACTTGATGATTAAACTTCAAACCATCTGAGCTGTGGGATCATCCTGGATGTGTCCCCACACTCTTAAGGAAAGTTTGCTGCGCCCCTAGCATGCCTTTTGAGAAAAAGCAGTCAGGTTGTAAGTGAAGCTCTGCCCACACTGGGCCATGTGAACCTCCACAGGGACAGCTGGTGAGGACACCAGGTGGAGATGAAGGAAGCCTTCCGTGGGTGTTGAGTACATTTGCTGTAGACCAACCCACCTTTTCAGAATTAAATCCACATTCTCTGCTGTCACAGACCCAAACGTGTGTGTAGTCTTACTCAAGCCCAGTTACTTCACTGAAACATAGATGGCACCGGAGAAGACATGATTCTTCCAAAGGACCAACCAAAAACTTAAAAGGGATTAATCATGCTTTCCCAACAACACCAAAAAAAGGAGTATTATTATATTTTTAAACTACCTTTTTTAAATGAAAAAAAATACAGTGAGACCAATTAAAAATTGACAATAAAATTTCTTAAAACACAGCATTTATTTTTGGTTTTTCAGGAGGAGAAGTAAGGAAAGCCAAATCATATATATATATGCATACACACACACACATACCATGTCTTCTTTAAGATAAATAAGATCTTAGAGAAAGCTTCCCCCAGTCTGAGAGGCAGTCAAAACTTGACTAGAGCTCTCTGTCAATCCCATTCCACTAATATGGTTACATGTCTTTAAGAAGGCTATACTTCTTTGTAGCTTATGTTCTTGCAGCATTTTGCTTTCACCTTCTCAAGCAATAGCTTCAGACTTGTATTTTTCCATTATAAACTGACATCAACCCAAAACCTGCCCCTTAACTATTCAAGGGCATGTAGGCACAGAAAAATATTGTCCTCCTAAGCAGGCTGGGTGTGGTATTTGAATATTGTACATTCCTTCAGTTAATTGAAAATTATTTCTCTCTTTTCAAAGGTTCGGTAAACAAATGGCTTGGCAAAAAGACATTGAGCAATAATCCAGGAATACCTTTTTTAAATAACTTTTATTCCAAGTAAGCCATTAATAAATATGTTGATATGCAACTGAATTTTTGATGCTCTAAGCCAAAGTCCTCCTTTAATAGGAAGAAGAAAAATCAGAAAGTAGGGCACTACCAAAACCTAAGATCTTGTCCGTGAGCCAAAATTAACATCTACATGTACAGCTTTACTAATTTCAGTGAATCATCGCAAAATTGACACCCAGATCCATACAAAGTAACAGAAATTCCATGCCCTACAGCCCCCTTTTTTTTCTCTGCAGAAGACATATTTGTGGCAACCGTATTCATTCTCCAGGACATGTCTTGTCTACTGCCGACATGTAACACAGCACAGGTTTGGGGAAATTTCTGAGCCTCTATCAATACTATTGCCATTTCATTTATTTACTGAGGTTTACTTATCTAGAAAAAAATTTTCTATAATATGATTCACAGAAAATGCATACACATTCAGAGACACTAAATACAGTTTCAGGAGTTCTTAATACCAAATGGATTACTCAAGAGAAGTCAGCTGAACATTCAGAAAAAAACATTTACATACTGTCACATGCCGACTTCGAAACAGTCTGTTTCTTCCGAACACTGAAAAAGGATTACCTTATTTTTAGGGATTTTAGTATTGATTCTTAAGCCTCCTTTTTATGCAATGATACTACCACTATTTTCAACAAATTTCAACATTTGCTATCAAATCTTAAAAGCAATATCTCGGATACTTTTTGCCTTGTCTTTTGTTATATTCATGGATTTGCTCCTTAAAACTTAAGACAGATGGCTTTTCACTTGAAAGAGATGGAAATTTTCAGAACAGAAAAGCACACAATAGAGAAGGTTAATTTCAGTTAAGTGCTGTTGGCACAGCTGACCACATTTCACAACAATATGAATACAAAAAAATGTATTTGCAAATGGCAGTAAGAACAGCCTCGCATGCTCCAGCTCTTGGGAGCCAGCCCGACTCTCTCATCTGCCATCACACAATAGGCAGGGACTGCGAACACAAATTGTTCTCTGTGCTAAAATGTCAGTGCTCTCTGGTCCAGGCTTCAAGCTGCAGGCATGCCTGTTTGTCTACTGGGTTGAGGAAAGAATTTTCTTAATATTTCTTCTTTAAATGGTCAATTGGGAATGCTTCCCATGATGCACTGTGTGCTCACTATGTCCTTTTGGCTGGGCAGCACAGCCCATCTCCCAAAACTATTGGTTTGTTAATTACTTTGGTACAACAAGTTCGGGAACTTAGAATGAAGTCTCTGTACTCCTGACAGACTATTTACAAATTTAATATCAGAGAAGAAAAAAAATAAATTAACACTACTATTAAGAAGAAAATATGCAGTCCCACTGGCCACAACTCCAGATAAAACTACAGGTTTTCAGAAAGGATGTGTCACTCCTAGAGCGGAAGCAGCACATGTGCTGTTCCCTTGAGGTACTAATTAATTTCTACGCCTTACCCTTAAATGCTAGCCCACTCCTTGCAAGAGCTGCCATGTTGGCGTGATCTGGTTAAACAGGATTTTTATTCACAAACATGAGGCTCGTCACTGCTCTCTGATCTCAGCACAGAAGGTCAACTGCATAAATACTCGGCAACCAAAACTGCACAGTTATTACCAGACATCCTGTTTGCTGTGAATTCTATTTTTAATACCTTCATACTGTTAGTAATGGGAACTCACAGTTTAACCAGCTTACTTTTTGTTATAATTTATCCTGCAGTTAATTAATCCAAAAACACTTCATCAGTGATCCCAGTGTGTACAGATGCTGCTTCTCACTGCCAGTTTTAAGGGGTCTTTTCCCCCACAGGCTCCCTGGTCCTGCATTTCAGGAGCTTTGCAGACTGTTCTGAGAAGCAAAGACAGAGGTTTTCATGAAGACTTCAAAAGGGTCCCCCTGTTATATAATCTTTAAGCAGTTTAGTCAAAGAAGATTGTAACACTTGGCTTCTGCATGGGAGCCAAGACACTAGAAAGAATATAAAACTCAAAATATTTTATGCAGAAATTTCCTCATAGTGAACTAGCCAGGAGGCTGTGAAGGTTGGGAACAGCTGCTCACCCTCAAAACTCACTGGGAGATGGATGCTTCCATTTGGGACAAAGCATTTCTTAAATAGGACAGGCATTCCTTCCCTGAAAACTTACAGCTTGGACCCCCATCTACACTCAGGTTCACCTCCCATACTAGCTTTCCTTAAACTATTTCTTCCTTCTCTTTGAGCTAATTACCAGGCATGTCTCTCAGTCCTCTCCCATTTACTGGTCACTGGTGTGACTGCAAATATTCATTCACTGCTTCTTAGCGAATGCTCTGAAGCTCAGTATCTCCTGCTGAAAGGCAATCAGCTGTCTCTTGCCCTCCCTCGGTTTACCATCACATTAAGTGACCTAGCAATAGTTTCAATTTCAAAAAAGCTTTTTGACAGAGCATTCACATTAACTGTCTTATACACAACATATTCAGTCCTTATATCTTGTTCAGTTCAAACCTATCTGCTCTCCCTTTATGGACTGCAGACTTACAGAATGAATGCTACACATTTGAAAAATGAAATAAATAACTAAATCAAAAAACCCAAGTAAACAGTGGAAACCTTGATCATTTCTCTTTCCAGGGGGAATGCCTTTTAAAGCTTGCAAAAGATATAAGGCTGAAAGAACTTGCATCAACTCAGAGCCTCAGATGCTGACACATAGCTTAAAATCTATCCTATCCTTGGTGTTTGCCGAAACAATCAAAAAAGGATTTTAAGCAATACCAACCCTCTCACTAGCTGTTTCAGGAGCCATTCCTATTGAGAAGGAACAAGGAATGCCTTAACTCACCCGAAACACTCATCAACCTATAGCTACAGCTAATTTTTAGCTATTGCCAATCTTGTCCATACTTAAGTCAAGAAACAAAGGCTCCATATAGCCACTGTTCTCCTCAAAAATTCAGTCCAGTTATCAAAATTGTCAGAATCCTATAAAAACATTTAATCTGGGTAAACATGTAAGAGTTGTTCTACTGTCATTTGGGTAACCCCCCCTCTATTCTGGAACAGCCTGCTTTGTACCAGAAAGGCCCACTGCAAAAGCACTAGTCCTTGAAAGATGACTGAACCTCCTTTAGGATCTAATATGACTAGGAGAGCTATTGGATGGAGCCAAAGTTTGTACTGTTTCTTTGGCCACATGTAATCCTCACTTCCAAATTATGATCCTGGTTTTATTGTAGATTATAAGAAGATACCTTCATGAGGTGTCATTTGTATTTGAGCTGAAATGAAACTATCACATTCTTAACATAATTTCAGTTTTTATGTTTCAGTATTTTCTGTGCATCCAAAAATGCCCCAGATCCTTCATAAAATTAGCACAGGCACATTCATGAAGAATCTGTTCTCTGTAGTTTATATTAGAGGACATTAACTTCCACAAGGAGAGATGAACAACAGTACAAAAATAAAAGAAAGAAGGACAAGCGTATTGGTAACAGAATGGAGCTGCTGCATACAGAAAGATGCATTCGCTTCCCATTTACTTCATTAAAAAGAACAAGACAGGCAGACATTAACCTTTTATCTTCTCCCTCTTTTTTTATATGCAAACTAACAAAAATAATAATAGAGGTTTAAACCAGGCAAAGGACTGGTATCCATTACAGTAGCATTTCTATAAACATTCTCTGGGTAGAAATGGTTTTTCTCCTCATGGTAGTCTTTTCTGCAAAGGGAGAAAATTAAGATATTGCCAAAACTCAAGATTTCTTTACAAATTAATGAGGAAAATCAGGGTAGGGAAAATTGTAAGAACCCGATGTGAAAATGCAGGCAGACAGGATATTATTGAAGCAGGAAATTAAAATAAAAGGAGTACATTTGTTACGTGGTACTGTGGAGAGACTCACTTAACACTTGTGTCACTCTACCTTTCATTTCCCTCTAAGCACCCAGTGCTGCTCACCTTGACACCAACAAGAGACTCACCTAGTGGGAACTGTGGAGAAGACTCAACTGTAGACTGGTGACTGACTGCCAGAATTTTTAACATTGTTTTCTCTAATCACACATCAATCTGAACTTGTCAAGTATACAGTTAGTTCCAAAGAACAGCACAATTCTGAGTTGAAAAAAATAACAAACTGTGGTGTAGTGATGGGTCATTTCAAAGTTTAATAGATATTTTTGTCTGAAGTGGCACAGGACAATGTTTATTTCATGATTCTCATTCATAATATAACCTGGAATACTGTCAGGAAAAAGCGCAGCACCCTACCATGAAGAATCACAGCAATCTAGACACAAATGGGAGACCATTTGGCCATTACCACATCCCAGAAGACATTTGCTAAAGTATTTCAAAAATATAACAGAAGTCTAAACAGGAAAAAAAAAAACCAAAACCCAAACCCAAACAAATCCCAAAACATTGTCTGCTTGAAATACATGGGATAGTTGTGAGAAGCTTCAGGTGTTTAGAAAGAAGGGGGAAGACCTCTTTTGGGCAGGAATCTTCAAATGAAAGAAATGGGCAAAGAAATTTGAGGTGGTTGTTTTTTATTTTTAAGATTTAAAAACTTTTTATCTATGTCCCTTCGAGTCCCATAAGTAAGAAGCTTTTGTATCCTGAACATATTTTTGACCCAAAGAAAGGAAACATACATGAAAACAATTTGCATCCCAGTTGCCTGTTCTGTTAATCACATGCTTCATAAAAACTTCAAATAATTCTTGTCTTGTAACCATGCCTAATATAATAAGAAAGTCAACATTTTAGCTCAAACCCTCAGGGGAACTCTACTGGATTTACTGTTAAATCTTTGCCAGTGCTTTGGAAAGAGTCCGTGTTGCAAAACACTCACCCAGTCCACTCTTAACTAAGCAAAGATGGCAATAAATTCAATAAACTGGAAAAAAAGCCACATGCG